>JANHGN010007528.1:0-48427 GCA_024605025.1 Megaceryle maxima | reverse complement strand
CTCTTGAGATTTCCAAGGAGTTAAACAGTTTGGACCTATTAAAAAATATATAAAATTATATAACACAAATATTTAAGATTCCAATGGATATTAATGATGACCTGTAGAAAATTTATACTATTATACTGTGTTAAAACAACAAATGGGACACTCTGAACCATACCTATTCGAGACATGATTTGAAGTAGTCTCTATGACTTAAATCATTCATTCCATAGGGTCTGCTTAAAGAGAAATACATTCTTGATAAATAGCTAAACTATACAATGAAGGGGGTTTTATACATTCAAACGGCTCTAATGTTTTTGTCTTTACAAATGTCTCTCATATTTGTCACCAATCTCTCTGTCATCACGTCTAAGTGTCGAGAAAATGAGTGATCTTCAAGACAGTTTTGTTTAGTACTACAAAATATTTCCTTTAAGTGATGAAAGTGTTTTTATGCTAATCTCTTAGAACTTAAGTCATTACTGAACTTAATACCTTAACACTGGGAACTGTAAGTGTAGTTCATCCAAATAATTTGTTTTAAATGACCATTTAATTACAGCAAAAATTAAGAACTTGCAAATGAAAATACTACCTAACGTCTTGATTTTGGCAAGTCTGTACACATGAAAAATAGATGAGCTTATGCAAGCATAACATTTCAAATAAAATTTCATAAAATACTTATAACAAAAGTTTAAAATTGAATGATAAGGCCCTCTCACTTAGGTCAGCTCTGCAATTCTTATGTATTGCAACTTCTTCATTATGTTACGGTGTAGAGTAAAACTTGTCGGGGTCTTGTCCATAACTCATCTGTTTTGTTCCACTAAAACCAGTACAATCACCACTTACCTGCTAAATATAATGCTTTCACCTGAGGTGGTTGCAGTGCTTCATGAAAGATGATAACTGATCCAAGTTGGCCCTCCAAAGATGTTGGACATCCCCATTCACTGTCCTGAGTCCCTGCTGAGATCATCTTGGTGATGAGCTCTGGTTTTCCAAGCATCCCACCCCAACTTCCTGTAGAGAGAATGCCCCCAAGGGATGTCCGATGTGACATAATAGGGGAGGAAAAAGGCGGATCTGGTATCTGAGATGGAGGAGGCGTTGTCGTTCTTTGACCAGCTGAACCAATGCAGCAAGAAGTAAAAGACTGGAGAGTCACATATGGAAGAAATAAAACAGAACATATACTTGTAAATCTAATCTCCTTTTTTCACAGTTTACAAAGTAAATCTGAAGACTACCTCCGGCAAACCTGAACTAAACAGTTTAAACCAAGAGCAACAAGTCCTGGTGTTCCCTGAAAAAGAAGTAATCTGTAACAGTGGACCCAGAAAACCTATCTTCCACAAAAGCATAGAGTGCCCTTTCTCCAAAAGCAATTTGGTCACCTCAGTTGTTATGTGGCCTCTGTCAGGAACACAGCCAGGAAGGACTGTGCTCCCAACACCCTGGTAAACACTCCTTCTGGAAGGATTATATTCCAAAATAGTAGCCCAGAATATCTGCTACTGTACATTTCTCCTATCAGTTATTCCACTCAAATAGATTGTCTCATGAAAAGCTTACATGCCATACTTTAACTACCTTGATGTTTATTGTGCTTATTCTACAGATAGGCCAAAATCCAGAGTTTTATCTCTTAACAGAAATTATATTTACTCTAACTTTTTAAGTGTTATGCTGATTTTATTACGACTGTGTACAATTTAAGTGTTTGCTCAACATATTTAACACATGAAATTGGGACTTACAAAAGAGGGAAGAACATTCGGTGTTGTAGCCCAGCTTAAAATGGATTTGTTCCACAAAAAGAATGGACAATGCTTAGAATGAAAACTAAAGATGACGTACTCATTTTGATGGCTAGTGTGTTTTTTCATGCTAAACATGTACACATTTGAAATGGTTAGATTAACTGCAGGTAAACTGATTATCCAGTTTACAAAGCAGGTATAAGATTAGAATATTAAGGGGTTATACAGAACATACAAGTAAAAAAAGTTACCACTGAAAACAACAGGAAATATTCCTCAGCGAGTACTGTCACACCAATCATACTGGCAGAGCTGTAATTTATTATGATTTACACATAAATTATGTCAGTGTGATCGGGTTATTATTTTGAGGAAACCCCCAAAATCTGATCAAGGTAATCTGGGTTTCTGTTTTCATTTTAAACTTCGATGACTAAACAAGCATTAATTAATGTTTAATTATACCCCAAATTGATACTCTGGACACTGTCCAAAGTTGAACAAAAGCTTATTAGCAATAGGCAAAGCTATCTTAAACTCTTACACAATTTCCAAATTGAAAAAGCCAAGTATGCTCTCATTTTTCTGAGAGCTCATCATAACAGGGTTATGACTCAGAAGGTGAACTTACTTCATTCATAGCAGGGAATCGAAGTGGGGCAGAGACCTTCTGCTGTCCATTGACGTAGATGTACACAAGGCTCTGACCAAAGGGCCTCTTCCCAGGCATGTGAACAATAGTTATGTTGTGCTGGTTAAGGAATATAAAATAATTAAGTCGTTATTAAAAAAGCAATGAAGTGACTGTATGGAAATATTTAACTTCACCTCTGCTAATCTGCTGAGGAAACCACTTCAGAAAATACATCAAAAACATGAACAAGAAGATAAAACCCTGTATCAGCTGCTTCCATTTTAAAATATTTACATGTAAACAGGTTTTTGAAGGGAAAGAGATTACAGCTCTTTCATGATAATGCACATCAGTCCTTAAGTATGGGAATAGAAAAGAGGAAGGCAGAAACACAGTAGCACATTTTATTCATTCACGTAGCACCATAGCCATCTGTTCCTGTTATAACTTAATATTTAAATCTATGCATGTTAAAAAAAAAAAAATCTAAGCACAATCCTGTAACCAGCTTATCAATAAGAAACCTTTAATAATATATGCATAATTTAGCTCAATCAATCAGTAATCTACATGGAAACTGCTTGCATTACTTGACACAAGATCTGTTCTTACGCAATGAATTATTTAAACTTGATAATATAGATCATTTGTAAAAAAGGAAAAGAATAGAGCTTTGACTTCTGAGCTAACAGTACTGTCCTAAACAGTGTTTTTCAGTATCAAATCTTACCCAGAGAGAGTCAAAAAAACAATGGTCAGGCAGCATCACTGTTGCGTATTCTCTTTTTGTGCAAACTGCAACAACCAGTACCCCAGAGCATGTAATAAATGCTTCAAAACCCATACCACTTCCTGTAAAAAAGCTACAGAAAAAAGACAACAGAACACACAATCAAGGACTGACTTCATCAAAACTGTTGGAAATCATCTAACAAGGCATTCATTAAGGAAAGAAACAACTTAAGCTGTTTGTTGCTGGTCTAGTACTTGACTAGCTGTTCCTCTTGTTCCAAAAAAATCCAAGACGAACTGCTTCAAGGATATGACCCCAAGGCACAGGATACGCAGGCCAAAGGTGATCCACAATGCTCTCAAAGCATCTTGTAGCCATCCTTTTACATGAAAAAATAACCTATATCCCAACAAGTAATGCCTCAGTTTGACCCACACAGCTTTACCTGCTTCTGTTACAAAGTCCTGCCCATTGCAGTCTTTGGAAGCTATAATATTGTAATACAGAACTGACTGGCCTGAAACCTATATTGTCTTCTGTCAACTAAATTGTGTCCATCCTGGTAAAGTTGCCACCACTGCATGCAGATTCATGATATTTCTGTTACAGTTTGTAGATAGCTTTTCTCCATTCCCCTTGTTTCACACCACAGTATTGTATATGGGTATTTTATTTATTTTCAAGACCCAAACAGCATGTGGAATAACTCTTCAAGAAAATGCATAAAGTTCAATCTTTAATTTTACAGACAAATTTGCATTAAAACTGTTTGATAAGACAGTGTCATCCACAATTTATTTATCCATTATTATCTATCTGCAAGGACCTTTCCATAGCACAGAACGTATTTTAGTCATCCTTACATATCTTATTTCACTTATACAATGGAGAAAATCATCTGCAAACAGCTAGCTATAAATAAGCCCTGCAAGCACAGACTGGCCTTGAAAAGCCTTTCATTTTTTAAGCATGTGAATGCAAAAAAAATGATATAAATTGTGAACTGCTATCAAAAACTGCCATGCACCCGTAGGCACCTTTATTCCTAGTGGATGCAATAGCTACTGTACTATTATCTACTGCTATCACTATAAACCACAAATGCACACACATAGAGCATGAATATTACAGACCACCTCAATAAACATAAGTTGTCTTGCAATTAAACACTGTAAAACATAGCAGATAGATCAAATTTAATGATTAACTCAGCTTTGTGCTTAACATTTCAAGCTGAAACTGGATTTTTAAACATATCATCTTTTTTGTATGAATTTCAATACATATAGAAATACTGGTTTAGCTTCCCAGAACTAGAATAATGTCTTCAAAATAGTACGTAAGATGATAGAAATCTAGTTATTGGATTTCAATGTGAAGATACACCAATTACAGGTGGGTTTGTTTGTTTGTTTGTTTGTGGTTTTTTTTTTGGGGGGGGGGGTGTTTGCTTTTTTTTTTTGTGTGTGTGTGTGTTTTGTTTGTTTTGTGTTTTGTTTGTTTGTTTTGAGGGGGTTGTTTAAAGTTTTTTGGTTTGGTTTTGGGTTTTTTTGGTATTGTTTTGGGTTTTTTTTTCTCTTTATACTGCTTTATTAAACTGCCCTTATTTTAACCCTCAGGGTGTAACTTTTTTTTCTTCTTCCTCCTGATTTTCTTTTCTGTCCCTCAGGAGAAGGGATGCTGGGGGGAAGCAGTGGATGAGTGGCTGTGTGGTGTTTACCTGTCAGCAGAGGTTTAACTACAACAATATAGAGGCATCCATGTGGGCCAAGCTTGGGCTTCCCATCATGACAAGGGATACAGGCTTAGGGATGAAGGGATTGAGAGCAGCCCTGTGGAGAAGGACTTGGGAGTAGTGGTGGATGAGAAGCTGTGTATAAGCTGTGTGTGCTTGCAGCCCAGAAGGACAACTGTATCCTGGGCTGCATGCAAAAAAGCATTGCCAGCAGGGCAGGGGAGGTGACTCTACTCTTCTGCTCTCCTCTCTTGAGATCCCACCTGTCTAGCTCTGGAGTCCTCAGCACAGGAGAGACAAGGACCTGTTGAAGTGGGTCCAGAGGAGGACCTGAGACTGACTGATCCTTTATGAAAGTGTGTTGTTGTCTTTGAAATGCCTTTTGTTCTGGAATCTTAGAAAATACCAGTATTGAAAACTTTCAGAGAATATTGAAAACATTAGCTTTATCACAAGACTATAGTTTCATCACCCCCTGAGAGCTGACTTCTGCAGCTGACATAGTAATAAAGTAGAAATTTAGTTGATGAGATAGTCAGGGAATAGACACATTGTCAAAAGAGAAGACAGGAACCACAATATCTTCAAATCACTTAATTTTCCAGCTTTATTTTTCTCTCCAAGAGGAGAAAAGCCACCAAACACAAAAAACCCACCCTCAGAGTCAATACGCATACAATAAATCAAAGACATTTTCCTAGACGAGTGTGATCATAGCCCTGCGTGTGAGAGACAGGATCTCTTATGTGGTACCAAATGCTAAACTGCCTATAAGTTATCAAGCTGCTGGCTTTATTATTTTTCTTTGCTGCATATAGTTCTTTACCTAGTCTTTTTTTCTTAGGCCCTCCTGCAGATTACTTGGGGCGAATGTTGCCTATTTTTCTATAGATCATGAAACAAAAAAAAAAAATCTTTTCTCAGTACTTCAGGATTTAACCTAACGAGTGTTAACCTAAGAGTATATTTATGTCTTTTCATAATCAAACACAGAAGGCACAGGAGATGTTGGATCACACTAAATGATGCAAGTGTGATGACTTATTTTAACTTGTGCAGCTATTTGTGATGTGTATAACAGGAAGTTTAGAATATATCAGATCAAATGAAAAGACAAAAAATAAACCAAAACCAACAATGCATTTTTGGTGTATTTAATTCTCTCCTCTACTTAACTGAACATGTAGATTTAGACAGTCACACTGACTGATTCATTACTGAATTTCATTTAAGGTGACCCAAATTCTTATGGAGTTAATGCAGTTGCAAACACTAATTTAAGGGTCTGTTCCCCTCTGCAGTACACTGGTACTGCTCGTGGCATTGTTGCTCACCATCCTTCAGGAAATAAGTGTCTGCTCAAGGCACGGGAAAAGGAATACAGCCCTGAAGGAAAATATTTTAACTGTCAGCAATATTTCTTCTGGTGCAAAATAATGCTTGAGTGATACTTACATAGACAATTCTAGCCCTAAATTACATAAGAAAAATAATATTTGCTTATATTTTCACAAGTTAACATTTCTTCATTATGTAACTTAGAATTCAAAGACAATGTAAGGTGAAAGAAGCTTGTCAGCTACAGTCCTCTAAAAGCAATTAATAACAGTAATAAAGTTCATATTTTTTAAAAACAAACCCCCCTTCCTTGCTCCAGGGTTACACTGATAGCAGATGTAATACTGATTGGTAGGCACTGCTGTGGCCCCTTGATAAGCCTCCCCTAATGGGTTTTGAAAGCATATCCTTACCAGCGTAACATCTCTCTAAAATTAAATCAGATGCAGCAGGAGGTGGCAGATAGAGAGGGAGAAGACGTTTGCTGTGGGTAGCAGAGCTGAGCCTTTCTTCTTTGCACTGAGCACCAGCTTGTGGACAATGCTGACACAGAGGATTGGTCACCGGGGGAACACGACAAAAAATATTTAGTACCAGAAAGAATATTTGATGTCTTGGGGGAAAAAAAAAAGGTCCTAAATGTGGAATAACCTATTTGCATGTATCTGTGGCCCTGGCATCGTGCTATTGCATGGGTGACTGAAGCGTATCTGATTATATACTGTTCGTTTGGGAGAACTCATGTATTTTTACACACTCTTTTTACAGCTCCCAAGTCTACCTTTTGTCCCACTGAAGAGACCTGGTGGCCAGGCCTGGTTATTATCATTGCAGTATGCTGTGCCACACTAGTGTTCCTCTTCATAGTTGTCATCATTTGCTACAAAGCCATAAAAAGGTAAGACCCCAGGTGCTTTTACTGTGCTTAGAGTGATGCAACCCCACAAAGGTTGACCCAAGGTTTGGCTGACAGACTGTTTTGTTTAAAGGCATCCTGAAGGCAAAATGCGTCCTGTAGTCAATGTCTGTTCTCATTGGAAAGTCACATTATGTACCATATCCTGCCTGTGCAAAGGGTGAAGTTCTGCACACAGTCATGGGCACAAGGAGGAGAAAAACTAGAAGTATGGCAGAGGCACAGTGTTCAGCTTAATAAGAACTTCCCCAAAGACAAAATGTTGTAGGTTGCAAGCAGCAATGTCAGTAATTTTGGCTTGGTCAAGTGTAGAGGTAGGAAACACTGTCCTATTAACTTCTGGTAGTATTAAAAATTTACATGTGGGGTGTGAGATTTTTTGGCCACGGTCCATCAATAATTGTAACATTTCAAATTGATGCAAGCTCTTTTAATTCAAACTCTGGGGTGATTTGTGGTAGTTTTTCATTTGGAGACTCTATTCTAATTTATTCTTGCTTGAAAATTATCTACAGAATCAAACTCAAAACCTGTCTGTCTTTTGATGTAACAGCCTATGTGAAGCCTATGTACAACATGATGTGTAGTCACCATTTCAGCTCAATGCTTTTGCAACAGATGTGCTTACGTAGGCAGTTAGAAAGGTGGTTAGAAAGTGTTGACTTCAGTTACATAAAAAATGGGAGTGGGAATAATGTCTTCACCTAAGTAATATGTCATATTTTTGGTGGAAAAAGCCAAAACTTGAACATTTCTGTATGAAGTCTCCATCTGCAAGGTCAAAGCATAAGTTTAGAGTAGAAAGTAACTTGTGGGAAATGTAGCCTGGATGGATGGACTTTCTTTTCCCCCCTATTGGTTTCAGTATGGCTCTGACAACACATCACAGTCCTGGCTTCATGATGTCACCACTTTATACCATGGGGGACTTGGGCAGGAGCTGTTTGTACAGCCAGGCGACCCAGCCTTCAGTAGAGATTGCAATATGCAATCCGTAACTTTCATGAGATATTGCAGCCACATCAGTATTGCAGGTTGGATTAAATTAAGGTTTTTAAACTTTTTAATCTTTGAGTTCTGTTTCTGGGGAAAAAAAAAAAAAAAAGAAAGAAAAAAGAAAAAAAGAAAAGAAAAGAAAAGCCTTTAATGAAAAATGTTATCTGCATGCAAAGCAATTGCATGATCTTTGGTGAGCCTGAAGAGGGATATCACAGTGGTGGAGCATTGCACATGCTTTGTGGCTGTCTGAGAAATTTTTGCAGGATTTGAAAGATAGTGTATCGAAGAAGCATCAAAAAGTGAGAATTCAAATGACAAGACAGAAATCTGAATTTAACTTATTAAATTTACATGAGTATATTTGTTGTTCTAGTTTAGCTGAAATGAATGCTTACTAGTTTTGAGGAGCTGGGAAGCATTTACTGTAGCAGCAGCACTTTTTAAAAATCATCTATGGAGGACTGACATCAGAGTCCAGTTGGATTGGTACCACAGTGCAAAATCTCTTACATGTAGTTCCTAATCTACTGTTGGCTGCTCATAGGGGATTGGACCAGTTTCACGTGAAAAGTTGTATTAGTTTCTTAAAGAGCTATTGTATTTGTCTGCCTAGTGCCAAATGGTGAATGATTTCTGTTGGGGCTCACAAATATACCTACTGGATCAGTAAGTCTCCAGGGAAATTTGTCCCTAACAAGGAACTGCTCTTCAAGTCTGCTGTGATACTGGTAGATGGAAGGAGCAGAAAAGAAATTTAAACAGGCAAATTAGAGCTGCCTTGAACAGGCTTTGGGAGTTCACATAACAGCCTCATGGTTCCTGTCGGTGAAGAATATACCGATACTTGATGAAGACACCCATTGTTTGTAAACAGTGTGAATATCACTGTACAAGTCAGCCACTTGAACAGACATTAGGCTGAGAGAGAAGTCAAAATTCCTCTTAGATCTTCTTATTGTTGACATTCATACTGTTAACAAAAGCTAAGCTGAAAACTGCTCAGATGTGGGATGGACAGCTATAAAAGAAAATCCTATTAATTTTATTTTTACAGAGTAACTAGAGCATTTCTTTTCATCAATGAGTCTTTCCTAAAACAGCTCTGCTAAAAGGATGCCCTAAAGTGCCTGGCAGCATTCCCCAAGTAGTTCAGATTCCTTGATCCACTGTAAAAGATACCTATTGATAACTGCTGGGAAATAAGACGATTCACAACGGAAGCATCTCTTCCGTCGACGCAGAGTATTATTGTGTACTGTTGAGATGAATTGGCTTGAGCTAGTGTGAGAAATCCTTCACTCTAATTTTTGCTGGGAGGTAGAGGTGTCTAGAGAAAAATGGGATTAATCTGGGTGATGCTGAGTCTCTACTGGAGAGTCTCTCCAGTGTGTTCCCAGCCTCCAACTCCATAACCATGCTCTGCCCCTTCCTTTCCCACCCCCTCATCCACCAGCTTTCCTCTGCAGTGCTCCTCCCAGGCCCTCATTCCTGCTTATCTCCTAGGACTGTGAGCTCTGTCATTGCAAATGACAAATCTGTCTCCCACCTCCACTGAAGAGATACGGAGGAGTGAAATAACAACAATCATCTGGTTGTAGCAAGAGTTAAATGTTTTAGTAAGAAAGTGCAGGCAGAGATTTATTTGCACGGAGCTTGGATCTGTTGTATTAATCCCTCACTTTCATAAGAATCAAATTTCAAGTAGAAAGAAAAAGGAAAATCCTATTGTGCTTAAGTTAAAATCTCATTTACTGGTTTCAAAGGGCCAGACCCAATCGAACTCTCTCATGTCTGCTTTTTTGTAGCAGGAAGAGAGGGAGTGACTGTCTTCAAGGTATCATAACTCAACTGTATTTTTATTCAATCTGTGTAAAAACTGTTTCTCCTGGGGTAGTTTGTTTTCCCTCATAAAAGCCAAAACTTCATCATGTCACCAATTTTAGGCGCTAAGGCTTTTTGTGATAAAATACAACCTAATGGATTGGTGCTTCTTTGTATAAAATACCAGAACCAAGCAAGCATGCTGCTACCTCCAACCCTGCATCTCCCCTGAAAATATTCAGGTTCTCCCAGTATGAAATGGTCATAAGAAATGCTGAAATACATTCCAGTGTATGGATTTGACCTCCTCGCTCCATGAGGGTATAAATATGAAAATATGCAATCAAGCTTTAATACTCGGAGAACTGCTAGACAGGTTAAACTCTTGGGTAGGTACATATGGGGCAATCCTTCAGAGGCTATTAAAGCATTGTTTAAATTTACTATGTGTGATGCTGGTGCCTGCAGCGTCAGACGCTGCACGACCAGCACACTGAGTACGGATGTGTGATGCAGCATAGATCAAGTACCAGAGGAGATCACACCTGATATTGTTTTGTGCTGTAGCGTGGTTATGCACACGGTGATAGCACCCTCAGTTTGGCAGCGGAGGAATGGCTATTTTCTCTGGTCTTGGTGACAGAGGGGGTATTTTCTCTTTTTAAAAAATGTAATTTTTTTTTTTAAGAAACTCTTCTGTGGCACATCAGAAAAGAAGTCTAAGGATTGGCCCTTGACACCAGTAGCAGTTCCAGTCTGTGACATTTGTAGATTTCTAGGGTGGGCTTAATCACTGGCTAGAGCTCAGAGCCACTGTGAACAGTGGGACTTTACTGTTCATTTCATGGATAAGGGAAGTGATACACATAGCAAGAGCAGACAAATAACTGGTTCAAAATCTGGAATATATCCAAGTATTTCTCCAGTGTGTCTCTCTCTGTAAAAACCTGCCATTCTTTCTGTTTCCCTGTCAGAAGACTCTTCCCTGTGAACACTGTCACCAAGAAGTAAAAGCAGGAGGTCCAAGGGCAATCCGTAAACTAGCACAGGCTGGAGGAAGCTGGATCATTTCAGTATTACATGGTTTGTGGACTTGGGCAAGTGCACTGTGAATGCCAGCAGCTCTAACAAACCTTCACCTGGTGTAAATCAGTGCAGACTCAGAAACAATCAGTGGAGCTTGATTCATTTTAATCAGCTCTGGAGGTGGCTGTCTCTAAACCTTTTTTTTTTTTTTTTTTAACATCTCCAAGCGCCTGAATAATGGTAAGACTGAAGAGAAGTGGGAAGTAAACAGAGTAAAGAGGATTAACGAGAGTTGTTTGGTAAATAAGCAACTGAGATGGGGGAAGAGAGGGACCTGCAATATGTAATCCTATTTCTGCAGCTCACTGGTATGTCAGTGACTGTGAGGGGAATAAGATATTTACATAAAAGGGAAAAATAAATCCCTGGCTCCCTGTATAAAATTAAGATGCTGGAGCCGTCTCTCAAACCTCGAAGGAAAAAGCAAAGCTGAGCATCCTACTCTCAGTGCCAGCTGATGTGCCAGCTACACAACCTGGCAGTAGGTGTTTCAGATGGTTTTCCAACATGTGAAAAAACCTGTACTTACTGTGTCCAGAATACCCATAAAGTCTGAGATGACCCATGAGCAGCCCGTTATGCCTAGGGATGTGACTCCTTGGCTCTGCTGGATTTTAGGTAGGATGGATATGTCTGCTCTCAGATTTTGCCACCAAAGAGCCCTCTTGCTAAGTCAGCAGAGAAACAAGGCAGATAATTGCAAAGTTTTACATTATATACCTTTTTATCACTATTATAACTTTGATGTGCCACTGGTTTGTGTGTCCCACAGCCCGAGAGAAAGGCACCATAATGCCTATATACGCATTTTCTTAAATAGGCGCTGAGTTCACCTACAAATAATAATAAAACACTGTACTAAAATAAAATGACAGGTTATGTTTAAACTGTCTTAAAATTAATTGCTCGGGTATTTTCTAGGGTACTCAGCATTAGGATATGATTTATGGGCCCTGTATGCTGCAAGGTATAGTGAGAGCAAGATTCTGAAAGTTGGTTTTGCTCAAAAAATGAGGCATGTGTTTGTGAGGGGGAAAACACTAAGGCTTTCTTATGGAGGGCAAAAAGTGGGAGTGAGGGCTGTGGTGAGCATGTGCCATGGTGCGGGGATGTATGTCCCGCTAAGTAAGCCATGGCCCTGCACCTCACCCGCAGCCTGCTTTGTACTGCTCACTCCCCCAAAGAGCAAGGATTGTGTAGTCCTCCTCATAGCCACCTCCTGTGAGCCCCTGAGGCCAACCACAATCTAAGTCCAAAATCATTATTAATTGCAGTGCTTTCCAATGTGGGGAGAGAAGATGGAACTGTGTCCTAAACTTAACAGTGTTGAAGTAGATATTTGCAGCTTGGCTGATGACAGACAGCTCAAGGTGAATTAAGATTATTAATCCCTTCTCTTCTTCCTGATGCATTAGAAGGGTTGGCACCAAAGTGGTGCCTTAATTCTTAGCAGGTGCCTGGAAAGATGGTGATTAGTCAGAAGATAAAGTGAGATATTTGGTGGAAAAGCTGGGTTACAAAGTACTGTTTGAGTGGGGGGGCACTCAAAGGGAAAAAGGCCTGTGAGGGCAGATCTGTGTGTCTTTGATGCAATTTGTTGACATCAAACCAGTTCAGCTCTGCAAAGGGGTCACCCCCTGAGAACTGCCATTCTAAAGGGAATATGGTCTTCATCAGGAATAGCTGGGAATGTCACTGAAGGCAGTTGAAAGTAAGACAAACTTCAAAATTTTGGAAAAACAAGGAAAAGACTCTCATGCTGTAGCCTGATTATCTTTCCCACTGGCTGAATGTTGATGCTTATCAACAACAGGATCAGCATCTACGCTGTCCAGGTCTGCTGTCACCTCTAACCAAAGCCCAATGTCCCCATGTGTTGCTTAGTCTCTCTGCCTAATCATCTCCTGGTCAGTTTTGCTTCCATCTTTGGAATGAGGTTGCAGATGACCTACTTAATGACAATTGAAATGCTCTGAGCAACCAATCTTTCTGCAGAAGATCCTATTTCCCATGGGTTCTTAGAATCATAGAATGGTTTCAGTTGCAAGGGACAGCTTGAGATCATCTAGACCAAACTTCTCTAAGAGAGCTGTGTCCAGCTGGGTTTTGAATATTTCCACAGATGGAGAATCCACAACCTCTCTGAGTTCTTGTTATTTTTCTTGTGTTCTTTCAAAACTACCACTATTTATAAAACTAAGTGTAGCCTTGCTCGATGAAAACTGAGATGCCAGAGCTCTGCTATATTCATTCTGCTGATTCAGTAGCATCAACTGAGATTCTGGACAGGGGACTAATAGTTTGCACTGCCTGATGGTTTTTGAGTGTATCGAGATGAAGAAGGGTTGGCCTCATTTTTTAAGTAGAATAGTAAAAGTATTGATAATATTTGTTAGCAGGTTCATTTGACAGATCAAGGGCTGATTAGTAAAGCAAATAAATAAAATAGCCTTTCATTTGAGAGGTGGCTGAGCTCAAGCTGCATGGGCAGTGCTGTGCAGGAATGTTTGCTTTGCTGTTTCCTGTGCAGTACGTGGTGGTCCATTCAGCAGAAGGATCTGCTCTTCGGTGCTGTCAGTCTGGGATTTTTATAAGCACTACATGTTTGCATAACTACTACAAGGCAGGATTTCTCTGTTATACCAAAGTCACGTTTTGCTAGGGAGAAAGTTTGCTGTCATAAAGGGGTAAAATACCCTGTAATCAGGAACACTGGAAGCCTTCAGGTGGTTTTAGTATTCAGCATAAAACAAGTGGTCCAGGTGTTTCATGGAATACTCTCCCATGGATCATTTTTTCACTTCTTCACTCCTAATTGGTGATGTCTGGACAAAGATGCCAACAGAAATCTGTAGAGCATTATGGTCTAGCCTGTGATAATTAACTTTTCACTGTAACCAGAAACAAGCTTGCCGCTTTTCTCCTTTCTACTGCAGATGAAAGTGCCATGTTGAATGAGCAGTATTGCAATAGATTCAAGTATTGTACAGTTACTGTCTCAGTGCAACTCTGTATTAGCCATGGGTGGATTTTACAGGCTCATACCAAAAGATAATGCTAATGATGGTCTAACTGTATTAGTTGAAATATTCCTAATTTACCCCAGTGTAATTAGAAGATAGAAGTGGATAATAGAACTTTGAAACATATAGGGGAGTTGCCAAGTTTACCATGAGGTTTTTTTATTAATCTTTTTCCTGAAGCCATAACTTCTGAAGAAATCTGAATAAACATGAGATCAGGGTTGTCTTCACCTACTAGTCTAAAAACTGACTTTAAACTCAATGCTTTTATATATTCAAAAATCCTACAAGGTAAAGAAATAAAGTGTTCTTAGAAATTAATTTAATTTTTAAACCTTTCATAATTTTAACAAGCTGACACAAGTATGCTTGTGAACAACCCTGCTGGTGAAAAGCCGTAGCTGTGGCTGAGATGTACCCAGCACAATGTGAAGGGGCATTTGAAGAAAGTTTTTGGGTTGATTATCTGTGAAATGTGACCTTAGGACTATGTTTGCAACATCCTGCAAGATCCCAGCAGCATCACCCTGGGGTGCCTGGAGCAATCTTTTTTTTTTTTTTATGACTCAGAGGAAGCTGTACCCATGGTAGTGGGGTGGGAGTGTAGATCCATTGCTCCATCTCTGTATCACCCAGTAATTCCCTCTATAGAGTGAGAATCTTCATAGAAACCTACTGGGTGCCTTTATTGCCCCCTTTTGCTTTCCACAAAGGATTTGCAGTGCATCTGGAATAAAGGCTGATTTCTCCAGTGGCTGAACAATTCTCAGTGGGTTCAATGGACACTGAATTTGCAGGAGCACTAAAACCCCAAAAGTTAGAATGAGAAAGACAAAAAAAAGTATGTGAATGTCACATCAGTTCCCACATGTGCCCCATGCTGCCCTGAGCATGCTCTGCCCAGACTCATTCTGCTCTGCCTCAGGGTGTCAAGAAGCCAGACCTGACCATGGAGCAGCTAAATATCAGTTGGTTCTCTATGCATCACATGCATCCAACCACTTTCAAGATGATTGAGGCTGTTCAGCACCTCTCAGTGCTATGCACACATGATCTATTCCTCCCCAGTCTCTGCCCTTTCTTTTCTGCAGAGTTTTGTTCACTGCTTCACTCCCACATCAGCCTACATTCTGTGAAACCCCCTTCTTGCCTGACCTTTCAGCATGCTTCTGGCAGCAGCCTTGGCTTGGTGCTGCCCTTGGCTCCTCTAAATCATGGCTTCTGCTGACTTTGATGCCTGGCTCTAACTTCTGTGCACAGAGAACCTGGGGAAAAGTAGAGCTCAGGGAACAGCAGAAGCTGCACTTGGATGCTCTTCCTCCTGTGCAGAGAATCTCAGACAGAGTAATGAGGCCTCTGACCATGGTAGTGTTATTTCCCACTGTAATTTATGTGCATTAGTTTCACACCTTTGTCTAATTAGTCACAACTTGGTGTGCAAACAAGATCTCAGATTTCTATTCCCTAGCTGAGAGCAGGTGTTGATAAAGAAAGGCTCAGGAGTGCTTAGCCACACAGCAAGCTTTTTTTGGGGGGTCGCCACTTCTTTAAAGTGAGGTCACATTGCACACAGCCATCTTGTTGTGCTGTTTGCTCCCATGCAGATACGCTACTTGGGTTGAAAAGGATGCAGACAGGGTCCCTCTTTGCAGAGCTGCAATGCTCCCTGGGCACACACTGATGGCTTGCAGCTGCCCTCCAGCAGCTGTGCTGCTGCCATTTTTGTTGCTGCACTGTCTAATTTCTTCTACCTCTAGCCTTCCTTCTCTGTACCCCCACATACTTGCTGCTAAATATTTATCATGCTCCAGGGTTGCTAAGCAGCGCACAGCTCCCTGCTTGGGAGAGCCTTGCTGCGAAGGTGAGACACGCAGTAGGTCATTGAGGGCAGAGCTAGGAGTGGGAGATGATGGCATCTGTTGGGGTGGTCCTACTCCACCACAGACTTACTCTGACTCCGGTGTCCCCTCTGTCAGCAGGTATGTGGCCACACGCTTCAGTATGGCTGAACAATGCTTCTGATTTATCCCTCTCAGAGAGTTGTCTAAATATTCACAGCAGAGAGCATTTGTGGAGATGAGCATTGCAGCTTCCATTCCCCAAGCTAATGCTAGGTGATGGAGTAAAGCGCTAACAGGGTCTGATGTAAAACGTCTGATCCCAGCTGTGTGAATGGCAAGAGTGGGAAAATAGGGTCATTCCTCCCTCTGGCCTTTGAAAAGAGGCCATGCAAAGAGGTCCCAAGCAGACAAGTGGTGCCTTCTTTAGTGTCTGCTTTTTGAGGCAGTAGTGTGAAACCTTATGAAAGATGTTAATAGGCCCAAACAGCAGGAACTGCAGGTTAACCTGGTTCTTCCCTTCAGTTACTCTGAGCCCTGGGAAGCCAGTGTGGGGACAGGCTGAAATTGAATCCTTCCTTAGAAGCTGTCCCCATTCACAATTGTCTAAAGCCACTTATCTCCCAAACTTCGCAAAACCAAATCTGTGTAGACATCAAGGTGTGCAGCCCTTGCTAGTTGCTGTGCTTCTGTGTGGACTTGCCCTGTTGCATACCTAGAGCATGAGAAGTCTGGGACCACCCAGCACAGTCCACTTCCAGTAGGTTTGCATTTATCCTGCAAAGAGCAGGGTCTGGCTCTGCAGACTCCTTGTGAGTGGAGAAAGTCAGAAGCAGCTGCTTTGAAATGAGTGGTCTTATTCTAGTTGATGGCAGAGACAGATTGCCTCAAATGCAAAGTGATCTAGATAGTTGCAAAGGTCAGTTAATTTTACAAGTTTTATTTCTCTTCTCAGTTCCTTGCATTTATCTGTGTTGCAGACACACTTCTATTAAAGACATTTCCATAACAGAAAATCAGCAGAGAATTTTTATTCATCTGAATTAATCAGAAATTAATCATTATTTTTGAAATAACTTTGTGAAATTCTATTTAAATGATTCTGTGAAATAACAGTAGCCTTGTTCTTCTGTATGGCTCAGGTCCATCGTTCAAGTTGTTGCCTGTTTGTGAGGGATCAAATATCAAGGTAATTATCTACATTCAGCAAAAAATTTGGGCACAAAGTAGCACAGAAGATCAACTTTGTTTTGGGGATGGAAAAGTCCATTGCCTAAAATATCAATATCTACAGGCACTTTGCTAATGAGAGACATACTGTCCTTCAGAGACAGTGAGAGAGCAGTGAAGAGCAGGCCTTGCTCCTCTTCTCTCTCAGCCCCTTATTATTCCAACCCCACGTTTTTCCAGTACTGATGCTCACCCTGACCCAGAGCACAGGGCACCAACAGCCAGCCAGTTTGCAGACATTGTAGGGGATTCCTGTGCGTTTTCCCTCTTCCACTTTTCCCTCCAATATCTTTTTTGTAAGGAGAGCTTCTAATTGGCAGCCCAGGTAAATAATAGTTTATAAATGTCTTTTACTGGCCTCACTGTAGCTGAGAAGCAGCAGTTAGGTAGTTGTTGTGTCTTGTTCAACATATATGCTTACATGTGTTATCTATATTAAAAAAGCAAGGAATGGTACAGCTGGGCACTGGAAAAGCATGTTTCGCCAGATTTCCTACTCATTGTTTGCTAAGCACTTTGAAGATAGAAAGCATTGAATAGGAATTGGTCTTCCAAAAGGAATTTTAAAGAGAAAGATCTCTATTTGGGCTCCACTGCTGGTTTTGTATTACCAAGTGGCAGATAGCACAGGAGTGTTTGTTGCCTTCATGCCAGCACCTGTGAGAGTGTGCATGTCTCAGTTTTGGGGGGGGGTCACAAACAACTCTCACAAACGTGTGCAGAAACGAAGGATCAAGACTGCATGTGCATTCAGCTTGTGGGCACAAAAGCTCAGAGAGTGTGCACAGTCCAGTTTGGGGGCAGGCTTAAAATTTTGTCCAGCATTATACAAGCACCATGACTTTGATTTTAGTGAGAAACCAGCATAATGCCACTATTGCAGTAATGCATCCAGTCTGTGCTAGTCTGGAGGATATTCACAGGAGGACTCTGAGAAATGCTGTTGTTTTCCCCCTTCTGATCTGCATGAAAAGGGGAAAAAAACCAAGTAGGAGAGTGTACTGCCTTCTTTACTATTCTTTATTGTTACCTATTTTCAGTTATTTCCCTGACCCAGGTGCCACAGTAGAGCACCTCACCCCGTGTCCAGTGCTTATCATAGGTATTGCCTTGATGACTGAGAATCAGCCTCATGGAAACTGAGGCTGAACCTGAAGGTTAGTGAAATGATTTCTCTTGTTACACTGGTTGTTTCAGTTCCCTGAAGCAGTCAGTATTCCTTCTTTGATACTTCAGGGTGGCAGCCTAGAAATCTTAGTAATATGGGACTGGAAGAAGACCCTTGGGTCACATTGTCTGTCCCCATTACTGTGGGCACTGCAGCATTTGATCCTTTTCATGAACATACCAGACTCCTTCAAGCTATGTAGTGCTCCTTCTCTCCCTGCTCCCTTCTCCAGCAGTTCTAGTTCAAGCCATTATTCTTCTGAGAGTAAAAGAATCTTTTTTGCACCTCTGGCCTAAATTTACCCATGGCTGCTTCCCATTTCTTCCTGTCAAATGCTCTTTTCCTTTTCTGGTGTTCCCTAAGTCAATCCCGTCCCCTCTTTCTTTTCATTAGACTAGATTGTTCAAGCTTGTTTATTGTCTTTTATAAGGAATGAAGACAGACATTTGAGCTGGCTACTCTCAGTAAATTATAGATTTGTTAGGGCAGATCATGTCTAATGCAATAGAGTTACATATAATCCCAGTTATCTGGCTGCCACTTATATATTGACAATCTCAAGATGTTTCTGCATTGCTTGGCAGAGCATGGTGCACCATGAACTGAGCCTCGTGTATATACCTTAGCTGCCTACAGTGATCTGTGGCAGAACAGGCCTTTGAGGAGAAGTGTGCCCTGCTCATCCCCAAAGGACACTGACAGTATGTAGCATGCTGCCAAGCATGGCCAGGCCATTCTGCAGGCATGTTTGGGCTTTGTTCAAAGCAGGGTGCTTATCTGCCCTGCATTTATTATCTTTTTTTTTTTCTTTTTTCTTTTTTTTTTATTTCTTTTTTTTTTTCATTTAGTGTTTTTTTGCCAGGCTGGAAGGCTGGCAACATGAGCTCATTTTCTTACATTAGGTTCACTCATTTTCTTCACATTAGAACCATTCAGTTTTTTCTTTTTGTCATCAAAGCATATTGATGATGTATTCTGCACAGATGACATCAGCTGTAATATCCCTTCAGTCAATAAAACCTTTTAAAGATCATTACAGGGAATGCAAAGAATGGCTTGTAACGTGAGGGATCACTGAAAGTGCTTTTATAACTTATACCAGTTAATAGTCCAGTATCCTAATAAAGCTTCTTCCCTTCCTTAAGATTGGTTTTATGTAGGAGCATAATTCTGAAATTAGCTTAATTGAAAACCTATTAGGAAATGTGATTGCATCACCTTAGTCTCCCAGGGAGAGATCTTCGTCTGTAACATCAGAACAAATCCTCCTTAAGTCCAGCAAAGTCTGTGGAATTACTCTGATTTTGCACTGATGAAAATAAATGTAGACTAAACTCTGCTTCTTAAATTTCACATGTGGCTCAGCAATCTACTGCAATTACTTGCAATCTGAACAGGCCAGATCCTCCCTTCAGATATACCCAGAGTGATTATAGCAGGCTGGAATAGATGCACTTCTGCAGAAAGAGATGTGCAGGAAAGGGAACCTCTTAAGTGCTGATGAATGGCTGCAGAGCAGCTCCATATGGATTTTTTTGTTTCTGTGAGAGAAGCACTCAGCAAAGGCTAGTTCTTCAATTCATGCACAGCAAAGGGGATTTGACTGTCACAGAGGAGTGTGAGCTACTCCAAAACAGAAACTGCCCACATGCCTGCAGGACTTGTTTAAATATACTCCGGAGACCGGTCAGCTAAAAATAGCTGTGAGGGAGAGCTGAATTAACTATAAATTGCAGACATGAAAGTGATCATGTGAACAGCCAGGAAAAAAAGCAGCTCTTCTTAGGAGGTGGTATCTTGGGGTTAGATCAATGCCTGTTGCTGCAATATGACTTGCAGTGCTGTGAAAGAGACCTCCTTTTGCATAATGGTCCTAGCACTGTACAGATCTCCCCTTCTCCATGCATTAGGGATAGACAGAAAAGGTCTGAAGATATTTGAAACTGTATGCTTACTTTCTCTTGTAAACCTTATTTATGAGATGACTACCAGTTCTGTTTGGCCAAGACTGAAGTTACTCAAAGGTCTCTAGGGAAAGAACAACATTTTCTGATTCAGAAAAGAAACCTTTTTTTTTTTTTTCATAAGGAGCAATGCAACTTGAGGAGGGAGACCTCCTTCGAATGTCCAGACCTGAAAGTAACCCAGTATACATAGTCCTTCCAAATAGTGTAGATAATATCATCCAAGTTATCTATAAAATTTTCTAGTTTGGAAGAGTAAGTCAAAACCATCACATATTGGGATAATAAGTAATAAACACCAGGGCAAAATAGTTAGTTTGTCTTTTAGATGAGGGACTATTTCTCAGAATGGAGAGAAAAATACAGGGAATACATGTAAAAACCTTGGGAGATTGAGAATATTGAGCATTGGTCCTTAACAAACATTGAGCAATAGTGAGTGTATTCCTGAAAGTTGTCCAGATGGAGCAGCTTCTTCTTATAACTATAAAAAATTCGCTTTGTACATGGGAGGTAGTTGAGCCAGTAACCTCTTCCTACAAGTAATGAATAGCATACTGCTTGTTTTCTGGACAGATAGTCCACATATGGCTGTTAACTAATTTAATAGAGAAAAACAAAGTTTTCAGAGAATTTTCGTCATTAAAGTTTCTTCTTTGATGTCTGTCTTTACATGGTGAAATAAAAAAATATCTTTGACTGATTTTTTTTTCTGGTAATTCTCTTTCCATTACTCTGAAACCTATCTCCAGAGAAGTGTCCTTCTTTAGCATGTGTCTCATATGCCTGGGCCATAGCACCAGGCTGGCCAGAACTGACAAGGCTTGTTGTGGGCATCTGCACACAAGTTGGATAGCTGTGTCCCAGAAAGCAACTGTTGTCAGTGCACTAAGCCCCTCTAGCAGGGGTCCTATTCACAAACCACTCTAAGAAAGCAAGTTCATTTCTCCCACCAGTTGCTATCACCTCTGATGGCTAGCATGAATCCAACAGCTGTTTGATGAATGCCCCCAGTACTGAGATGTAGACAGCCTCCATTCATGTTATGTTCTTATAAACATTCAGGTTATTTGGTCTAGTAATTAAATAACATTACAAAATTTATTCTTCTATTCCTATCCTGTATGTGCTAAATGAGGATGTTTTTGAAGTGTGACTGTAGCCCACACATCAGCTTGTCTGGGCTTCCAGCAGTGAAGTCTAGCCAAGAGCTCTAAACATAGCTACCACAGGTACTGCTAGCATCCTAGCCCAGGAGATGATGCTGAGTGAAAATATATTTATCAGATATTTACCCTGTTTCTTGGACAGCTTTTGTAACCCGGGAAAGCGTTGCTGCAGTTGGTTCTCTACTGGTATACGGGTAGCTTGAATATTTTTGCTGTGCACTGGGGGCACATCAGGATAGACCAGTCCTATGAAGCAAATGGGTGTGTTGTATGAGACCCAATTTTACTGAAAATCATTTATTTTTATGTGTTGATAGCTAATGAAATATTAATTTGTGTGGAGAAGAGCTTTGAAGTTATTGCACATATAAGCAATATATTTTCCTCTCTCTGATTTGCCTCCTCCCTTCTGCCACGTTTCCCTGGGGATTGGCAGGTGCACACAGGACCTGGCACATGCCACCACCAATGTGGGAGGGGCAGGGGAGCCACAGTGATGGGCAGAGCTGCTGGTAGAGCTGCTCACCGGCTGCTTATCCTTCTCCATAGTGCAGCCCAGTGCTGTGACATGAGACTGTGGGGCTGCCCACAGAGCTTGGTAGCAGCTTTGGTCACAGTAGGAGTCACCTTGAGGTGAAACTGCTTTGAGAGGAAAGGCAAGTTCTTTACATATTAGTAAAAGCACCTTCATCAGAGGAACTGAAAACACAAAAGGATTTTCATCACGGGTGCCTTAGCACAGGCAGAGCTGTGAAAAAGCAGTACAGAGATGCCTCATCTCTTTCACTATTGGTAAAATCTCTGTCACTTGGTACCCATGATACCCATACAATCCAGTCTTTTTATATATATATTTTTGCAGGTGCCTTTTAAGTACGATTTACAATATTGTACCACTGCTCAGGAAATGGTGGAGTTGCACTGTGCTCTTTTGAGCACTGGCCATCACCTCCAACAATGCACAGCAGGGAGGGCAAAACCACCTTTCCTCTAACTGCATTTTAGAAGTGGTTTTGTAAGAACAGCATAGGTCTTTCCCTCGGAGGATAATAGGGAGTAGCAAATCCCATGCAGAAGCAAGCATCTCCTGGCATTGCTGAGTTGGATATGGGAGCCTCAGAAGGTGAATTTAAGATCCCTTCAATTCTCAGCTGCCAGCCCAAGGTCACCCCCTCTTAGCTTCACTGGGTTTCCCTAGGGCCCAGCCTTCCCAGATACTGGCCGTGGCATGCTGCCACTCAAAAAACAAACAAACAAAAACAACAAAAAAACCTTCATGAATGTTTATTTTGTCATTAATGTAAAAGATGAGTGTCAGGAGGATGGAGCCAGGCTCTTCTCAGTGATGTCCAATGATAGGACAAGGGGCAATGGGTGCAAGCTGGAACATAGGAGGTTCCATGTAAATGTAAGGAGTGACTTTTTCACAGTGAGGGTGACAGAGCACGAGAACAGGCTGCCCAGGGAGGTTGTGGAGTCTCCTCTGAAGACATCCAAAACCCACCTAGACATGTTCCTGTGTGTGTCATGATCTAGGTGATCCTGCTCTGGCAGGGGGGTTAGACTCAATGATCTTTTGAGGTCCTTTCCAACCCCTAACATTTTGTGATTCTGTGATCAGAGACTGCTACAGAGGTAGGCAGTAGGAAGCAAGTTTGCAACACTCAGGCTGGTCTTATGAAACCAGGTTTTATTCTTAAATGTCATCCCTTCTGAGCCCAAAGTACCTTGAAGAGTATGAGCATGTGGATTGAACTGTGTTTTTTAAGCTCTGTTGTGGTTTGCTTTTCTGAACAAACCTTCTATTCCTATTTCTTGTCGATGTTATTCTCCTTCAAGCTTCAATAAGCCTATAATTAAAGAGGCATAATAAAGTCCTGATTGAATTAATAGTCTGCTTGACTCTTGCTTGATTTTGTCGGAAAAGCCGTATGTAAGGATTATTTTTTTTTTAAGTGTATACAAGTGAGACACGAGGTGAAACCCTCCCCTAGGACTCTACCACACAACTGTCTTACAGCCAGTAGGTCTTTGCCAAATTTACACCAGTAGCCAAAGCTGCCAGGGCAGGTTTTGTCAAACAGAACAGTTGAGTTTGTGACTAGAAAAGACAAAGGGCCAAAACCAGTGTTTCCTCTAAGAATTTTTGTAAAGACAAAACATACAAATTACGTTTGAACGTGCATCGTTATGTTGACCTTTATAGAGGACTCTGCAGAGAACTGGTGCAAGCCAATAGGACAAGCCAATATGAATTTATTTGATAAATAAGATTTATAATGTGATCAGAACCTCATCTGAAATTTAAGCTCGACATATGAAATACACTATTAAATGTCTGTTTGATGCTTTCTTGATTTTTAGGACTCATGCAAATTAAAGCATTCATGGTGGAGAGGTCATTATGGACTCTGATGCATCATTTGAGGCGTGTACTAAGCTGTACAGAGTTGCATGTCCCTTTCATTCACAGATGTTTGGCATGAAGAGTGCACCAATTTGTTTGCACAGTGTATAGCAAATCATACTGTAAAGCAAACCACTTTTTAGCAAACAGCCAGTTTCGCCTGCCACCAAGTGAGTATGTCACAGATATGAATAGTTGCCTACTCATTCCCTCACTAATTTGAAACACCCCTTTTAGCAGCGAAGAGCATCCCTGGAATAGAAATGCATAAATACATGGCCATAGTGCTTCATCTGAAAAGGGGCTTGGAGTATTACACATAGGAAGGTCATGCATAATCTAGCTTATCAGGCAGAAAATAGGATAAAAAAGTTCCCCTTAGTGTGATAGAAGAAAACCTGCACGTTTGGATTTCAACAGTTGGTGGAATCTGAGGTAAAAAGGAGCTAGTGACACGCAGCTAGTGGTGCAAAGAGAGCTAGTGCTCTTATGCAGAAGGGCAGCTGAAAAATAGCAACAGGCAAAAATTACTTTGCATATCTAAACACATAGGTTAATTTCAATCACTGTGATGAGTGCATACAAGTCTGCCAAACAAGTCATTTAAATGGTGTAACTGAGGCAAGTTTGACCTGAAATCCATGCCTGATGTGCATTTGGTAACAAAGGAAGGAGTTAAACATAGCAGACTCCAAGCCTGAACTTTTGTGTTTGCCATAAATAAATAAATGCTTCAAATAGCCATTTTGTTGAGACCTAAGAAAGTAGTTGCTCTGTTTTGTGAGGACTAACCCTCAGCAGTTAATAAGGCCTAAGCAGAACCTTGATAAAATCTCCATCCCACTATTTGCAGGCTCTGAAAAAATACATTTCCAATACATGCTAGTGCCAGTGGTGTAATATCACCGACAACCTCTCCAGCGGTGGATTGGACAATAGTCTCTGAACCACCCAGGTCTGTACTGGGAGACCAGCCTGGGGAGGGAAAAGAGCAAATGGCAGCTCCCAAGTATCTCATACAGACAGGCACAGCATGTTAATGGCTGAAAAATGGTTCAACAAACACTTAGTCTCAACAACTCTTAGTCTCCCCTTCCCTTATATTTCCATTCTCTAACAGCTGGAATCATGGCTAATACTAACAAACCTTAACTCTTACCAGCTAGAGATGTGTACAGTAGCACAATCAGGAGTATTTTCTTTGAGATTACAAGCAAAATAATTTTATCTTCCTGTACTCATTCTCCATAAACATTTTATTAATACTTTGCTGAAATGAAATGTCATTAACCATTTTTTATTAATTGCTATTTGGGTTTTTTAACAATGTTAAATGGTAGCACAGACTGACTGTTGTATTACATTTATCTGGTTCTCTTTTTGCCCTCAGAAGCACCGTAAGCTCAAGGCATTAATGTCTGAAAAGTCTGTGTGGAAAGGACAAAGATTTTTCCTCCTACTATGTTTAAGGCTTTAGTTTTAAAGAAAGGTCAGAACACTTCTGAGAACACAAGTTGTGGGGGGAAAACTTATATGATGCAATGTGGACTGTTATGGTACTTAAGCTCAGGTCTCCCATCTTAGTCATTTTAAAATCACAGATAAGATGATTTTACTCAGTGATGCACAGATGTTTGTTCTGCACTTGCTTGGTATTTCCTAAATTTCCTCACAATTAGCATTGGTAGTCCTGGACTGTGTTACCAAATGGTACCAGTGACCACCAAAAAATATAAAAATGATGTTTGGTGCTGGGGGGCTGGTAGATCACAGTAGGCACCATGGTTCAGTCACTGACTCAGACACCTAGAACATGGACATCTGTCTGGACTAGCAAACTAGCCTTCCTTCACAGACAACCCAGAGAAAAAACAAATACCTTGGGCATAAAGCATCTGATTTATTTTGGGTATCCAGTTGAAGCTTTTCTGAACTGTGTTTTAAAAGTATCTGTTTCTCTCCATTGTCTGTGAAGGTAGTCTGGGGTGGTCACTGCAGATCTACATATCTAGATGGGTCAGATGTGTCCTCTCCTAGTGACTAAACATGTTTGGTTTGTGATGGCTGGTGAGTGAGTTGGGTCTTTAGTGGACACAACTGGTCATCATCCTGGTTAGAATGATGTAACACTTTGAGAGAAAGGCCCAGGATTGCCCCAAGGCAGACCCTGACCCAGCACCTCAGCCTCTGTTCCAGGGATGAAGGTGGTGGTGGAGGTCTCACTTTCCATCAGCTTTTGTCTCATACAAACCTCTATCTATACAGACTAACACAGGGAGACCAACAGCCCATCATGAGGCCTTAAGACCAGACCTCTCACATTCCAGGTGGATAATGAGGCTTGACAAAATTTAACTGCTGGTTTGGCCTGTGTTCAGAAAGGGAAGAATAGACTGGAAAAGTTTGGTATTATGATGCACCTTGCTTTCAATATGTATTGACAAAGAAGATGCTTATATCTGTCCTTTCTTCTCCCCCCCCCACTCTCCCTATACATCGCCAAACCTGGAATCACCCAAGGAAACCAATGAGAAAAGAAGAGAATGGAACCAGTCGGGCTGAATATGCAATGACCTCCTCCCAGAACAACAAAACAGTTGATAACAATGCGGTCGTATAATCCCCAGAATCCCGCCAAGGCGCAGGAGGTGGTAAACTTTCAAAGCACACACACGGAGTATGCAAGGTGGGTGAAATAAGGCAACAAAAGGAGCTCTGTGGCCAAGGACTTCATTTCAGAAATAGTGCACACATCAGTGATCCAGAAGAGAAAAGCAGGCTTCTCTTCAGGCTTGCTGCTTCTCCAAGGGAGGATAAACTCACCTATCCAGGGTGCCCAGTGAAAAGGCCTCACAAAGGCATAAGCATTGCATGCTGCATCTCGTGAAAGTGATGTTGCGATGCCTCCCGCTTCTTCTTCTTCCTCTCTTCCTCCCCGCTTTTCAGTTTGAATTGAGTGTCCACAAAAAGCTGCTGAAATAGGATCTTTTGAGGAGAAGGTGATCTGCCAGAGTGGCAGCAGCTTATGATAAATGGGTCTGAGGGTCAAGGGTGGGAGGTGTCACCTACGTGCTTCTCCAGTCTGTGCAGTTTTGTACACTTCATTCTTATCATTCTTATTATTTCATTTAAATAAAAATGGAACAAAGGTTTCTGTTAAGCCATCAAGCAACCAAAAATTGCATGAACTGGTGACATCCCAGGAAATTCATCTGCAGTCTGGTGACTATGCAATTTCCATGGCTGAAGACTTTTCAGGCAAAAGAAATAAAAATGTAAGATTTTAGCAATTATCATTTCTATTGAAAGAGAGATATTAATAAGAGGTGCTTTGAATGTTATTACTTCACAATCAGCCTCCTTTTTTGCATCACAATTTATTTTTTAACTTTGGAAAAGTTCTTCCTTTGTGAAATTCTACACATTTCTCTATGTTTGCATCATGCTGATTCCCCTACAGGAAAGAAGTATTTTACATCTTGGCCTGAGTATTTGGGCAGGGTTGTGTTGAAAGGACTAGCAGCCCTTCAAAGTCGTCTTTATTCACTGATCATTGTTGTTCCCTGAAAGTGATGAGTCTCCTGAACTGACCCACTGAGGACACTGTAGGTCTGACTTGGAGGACCACTTTTGAGGGTCTAGTAAGCTGGTTGTGCCCATGTTAATTCAGTCTCTGCCTCTGACGGGCAGAAACTGCCAACCGTGCCAAATTCAGTTTAATAGCTTAGTGTACTTACCATGACATGGATTGCAGACTACTTAAAGCAAAGCTGAATCCACACAAATTCATTTGATGCAGGATCTCAGGTTAGACTCAGTAAGCAACTGTTAGGATAAAGGCAATGAGACTAGCTGAGACATTGTTTCTTTCTCCACCTCCTGAAAACTGCCCATCGTGTTACACCTCCACCTATATGTCTCCATTTACCTCTGTGCTAGAAGTAGTGATGCAGTGAAAGACAAATTTCCACTCTGGCTTCTTGTCTGGACATCAGGCTTTGATACCAATCAGTTTCTGTGTCTGTGAGTAACTCCCAGGCATTGACCCAGTCTCACTCCTGGACATGGCTGTGCCCTGGCCATTGCATCCCTCAGTACTGCAACACTCCAATGCTTTCAGTTTTATATAAGGATGTGCCTGAACTGCAGAAATCAAACCTTGATTTTGAATTAATTCCTGTCTGTGGTTGGTCTGTTGCTGGGATGTAGAGTTTGGCCTGATGGTAAAGGAAGACAGTGTTCTGCAGACCTTCCCCAAAAATCTCCAGGATGTTCAAATCATCAGTTCCAGCTCAGGCCCATCTATAGTTTTCTATTACCTATTGAACTAATAGAGTGTATGTAAATGTAAGTATCTTTTCAATGATAAAATGAAATGCTGCTATATACTTCTGTTGAGAAATTTATGGAATTATTCATTTATCTTTTTAGCCTGTCATCACTATGTAGAAGTTTAGCTACATAAAATTATTTTTTAAAGGCTAGACTTTCTTGAGAAGTGAATGCAATTACAAAAGTGAAAGAGAATAAGTAACCCTCTGCCCATGAGTATGTTATTTCCCTGCCATATTCATGTTGTGTGCTTGCACAAGACACAGCGATATGTTCTCAGATTCAAAGTGAGATTAAAATGACAGAATTTACACTTTGAGTCTAGTATCCCAAATATTGATTGCCTAAAGCACTTAGCCCCTAAATACTGTAATAAAAATACTGCAAGTATATTTCTAAAATATTTTTTAAGCTATAACATTTATTTTGATGTAGTTACCTATGTTTGCCTTTTTTTACTCCAGTTGTTTCTGCCTAAACATGGCATAGTTTGAGACTGGTTGCATGTTTAGCTGAGAGTATAAAGTATGAATGCAGATGAGTTTAGCATGATATGGGCTCAGGATTAGCACTTTGTCCTAAAGGTTGTTGATTTTATTTATTTCCTAGTACAGCTTTAAAGGCATGTTCTGTAAGGCCAAAATCACTAAAGGGATTTGTAGCTTATTATGTCCATCAAAATGTGTATGGTTTTGCAAGAAAAAGTCTAAAGAGATGGTCACCAGACACTGTCTGATTTTCAGTGATGTCAACAGTAAAATGTCCTCACTAGAGAAAACCCTGGTGCATGACGTAACCCAAAAGCAAACTTCACGGCGATCAGGGAGGCAGAGCATTTCAAGGGAGCAGCACACGAGGACCATGATCTGTTTTCAACTCTGCCACTGATACACTGTTTACTAGCGAGTAATTTTGCCTCTCTGTGCCTCAGTTTACCCATCTGTATAATCAAGGTAAAAATGCCAGTTCTGTGGCAGTTTTTAAAGAGCTATAGATGTATCTTGTTTGCATAGGCAGATACACACTATTGTTATATCCAACACGCTGATAGTAAGTGTATTTGGGCACATCATCGCCATAATATTTCTTAAATAAACATTCCCTAGTGTGCTCTTATAATCTGTTGGCCACAGAAGAAAAGCGGCAGATAGGCTGGGAACTGCTCCTCTGCTTGTCCAGAGCCTTTGCTCTCAGCACTCACACAGCTGCATGGCGAGGAGAGATGGGAAATCTTGCACGGGGTAGTTTTGCCTTTAGATTCCTGCCTAAGTACAGTTGGCTACATTGCCCCAAAATTTAAGGTGATCTCCAGAAAGGCACTTGTAAAAGTATACTGGAAGCAGATACAAGTTTTCAGAAAAAAGGAGGCTAGAAAGGCGATGTATAATTGAGGAGTGATTTCTGAAGTTTGCTTATGTGGTTTAAGGTTGTATTTAACACTCTACAGACTACTTGCAAAGCTTTGTAAAAGAGACTTTCATGTTTCCTTACTGTACTATAATTAAATACAAAGGGAAATGAATAGGCTTGATGGATAAGGGCTTCACTAAGCAGTGACCGTGGATCTGGGGAACTGGCAATCCAAAATGCAGCTTTACAAGCATTTTGAGTTTGTTTTCAGCCACCAAAATATCAGGCATAGAAAGGTCCTGCATATCTCCATTCACAAAACAGCCAGATCCCCAGCACTTGCAAAGGTGGCCAGTTTCTACGCAGAAGTTAACTGCTCTGCTCTGACCACCAACAGACTCAGAAAACTGCTGTGCTCAGTCTGAGGGAGAACATCAACTCAGCATTTCTTCTCAAGGATCACCACTAGCAGACGCAAGCAGGAAATGCACTTTAAAGGCCTGAGCTGCAGTGTTGAGTTTCCTTGGTCCTCAGCAGCATCAGGAAGGTGGAGCTGAAGCCGTAGCCCTGACATCCTTCCTGGCTCAAACACAACACAGAGGTGTTTCCAGGAAAGCATCTCTACCTTGGATAGATGCTGCAAAACAGACATGGAAGGGAAGAGGAAAGTTTGACTAAGTATAAGATATAAATACTTTGATATATATCTATACAGAGACCTAATTGTCCAGTCTTGCATGCCATATGGTCACAGCATGGGAAGCAAGTGTGGGCCTCCTGCTCCAACCAGGTCATGACCATAGATGCTGCCAAGCAATGGAGAGTCAGGCCTATGGTAGATATGTATCTACAATACTCCCTGCACCTGTACAAACAGAAATATATTATTTTAAACTGCAAATAGTGTGTTTAAATCAATGCATGAATGTAAATATTCTAAGATCTGCCTTCTTGACCATGTACCACATGTACAGATGACGAATATTGTTTATAGGAAATCTGTATCAGTGGTTAAATGACTAAAGAGAAAACAATATCAGAATTAATGTTGTCATGTTTCTCAAACAAGCCATTAATGTATATTTAGTATCTAAGGATATTGCTCAATAAGTATGTTCCATACCAAAAACTGTGTTGCATATACAGATTGTGCAGTACCCTATTTTAAAAAGGCACCATAATTAATTTTTATTTTAAATAAAAATGTACTTGTAAAAAGTTTCCTGTGTCCTGTTGGTTATGTAGCCTAGAACAGAGTACACACACTGAAGAGACACAGTGAAGGGAGTACTGGCTGCAGACCAGCTTCAGGCACCTCTCTTACTGCCCAAATTAACCCTGCTTGCTTGAATACTTTCTGCTGCTCATGTCTGTGTCCAGATGGGTTCTAGTTCTGTTTGGCCTAAACCTGAAGTTTTAGTCCCAGATATGTACTGCTGGTGCTTCATAAATGAAGGAATTGCACTTCCTGAAGCCCTACAGAGCTCAAGAAACCCCTTCTTTTTATGCTGACAGTGCTGCAAGTTTCCCTAACAACATACTCTATGGTTTCAGAGTGATTTCTTTGTCTTTCACCTAGTACTCTGTACCTTTGTTTACTTTGGTGCAAGAGATAATGTGCCCCATTTTATATTCTAGCTCACTGTGTGGACTTCACCCTCCCTTTTCCATGCAAGAACAAAAGCAAATTACAGACCAGCCCTTCAGCAGATCAACACTGACTTATAGTAGCTAAATCCAGATCATTTGGCAAGGATTCACTCCTCACTGCTTTATGCCTTTATCAGACAGGGGTAAAGAGTAATGTCTGTGTAAGGTCCTCTGAAGCCAAGGGGCTCTTCCATCACCATCCACAGAAGGAGCCTAAAGTAACTTCCCAGGGACCACCAGTGCCTAAGTGAGGTCAGCTGAATACCTGCCAGGTGTAGGAGGATTTAAATGGGAAGGCATCGTAGTTGCCGTTAATTCCTGAGACAGTATTCCCGAACAGTTTTTATTGGTCCCTTGGAACTATTTCATATCCTGGCTTAAAGAAGCTGTTGAACAGGACAGACCATCTGTACCTCCAGTCTGCAGCAGAGGAAGAGGGATGTCACATTGAAGAGGAGATTGACACAGCTGTGAAGAGACGATTGGGAAACCAGTCAGCAGATAAAGGTAGGACACGGTCCTGGTGAAATTCAGATGAGGTCCCTCAAGTGCTACTAAGTGAAAATTTCAGCCCAGTGCCATTTGGCTGAACTACTGTCATGTGTTAGTCATGGTGTGATGGTCACAGGAATCTGCATGATTGTGTTAAAAAAAACAACCCGAGCATTGGTGCTCTTCAGCAACAATGGGAGTATTGGGCACAAATCTGATTAGAATTGCCCCAAATCTAAAACGGGGGTTGTGTCTTGAGCGTGGCTTCCATTTAATAAAGATTTCATCTAAGCCATTTCCTTAAGTTTCTTTTATAACTATTCTGTCTTCAACCATCTTTACAGGACAGAAACAACTGTCTAATTGCAAGCTAACAGAGGAGTTGCTGTTGATAGTGGCCTGAATCTAATTATTTTTTATTTAGTATTCAGGGAAAAATACTGTGAATATTAATACCAAAATTCCTGGCATGTTCTGAACTTGTTTTATTTTTGGTTCTATTTAAAACAAAAGCACCCACGGCCACATTTAGACACTTGTCCTGCTGCTCCTCTCTTGCACTGTGGCATGGTTTGGTATATCCATGGGGACTGGCAATTCTCCCAATTAGACTGAGCATCTGAGCAGTGCCTGTGCCATGCTGCTGTCCTCCTGGCCCAGGTCATCCCAGTATGAGCATCCATGCAGTACTGCAAGCCTGGGCAAAGGCTCCTTACCTGAGCAGATAACATATAGCACACAGAGTGTTCTGTCAGCTATGGAGGGAGTCACCAAGCCTGGATGAAGTGTGAGGCCCCTGAAGGGGTATCTTCTGAGGAGAGGGAGGGATGGGGCAGCTTCTGTGGTGCAGGATGCAGCACTAATGCTTACTTTGTGCCCTCAATACAGTCACTGAACAAGTAAGGTATAACAGCAAAATGATTCAGGCTAGCTGTAGGAGGTCAAGCCCCCTTCATCATATAAAATGCTATTAAAATATATCCATGAAAGAAGCATTATTGCAGTGACCACAGAATTTCTGATCAGCCTCTAGTGCTGCTGGGAAGGGGGCTAGACAGGGCTAATGTGATGCAGAGGCCCAGCTCTGCCTCCCTTAACACCTTGTAAAAGAAAATCCTATGGGCTTTAATTTCTACTTTACTGTATCAATGGCAAGGCTTTAAGAAGCTGACTTTATCATGAGTGCTGGCTAGATACATCAAATCTTCTTTTTGGCTTGTTGGTTTCCTTAGTATGCGAGCTCTCATAAAGAAAAAAAAAAAAAAGTTAAATGGTGTTTATATAGATCTGCCTGAAAGTATTCTGTATTTTATGTCATTGTGGCTGAAAGAGAAAGGAAGTTTATTTGTAAATGGCAGCTGGCTGTTTTGCTTTCCTATGCATTGATATAAATTTCATGAACTCATTTTTGTGCATCACAAAAAGAACTTGGAGACAGAATGTGAATAAATTTCCCTTTACATTCAACATCGCTTCCCCACACTCATACAAACAGCAATACTTTCAGTGTTTAAAGTTTCATTTAACACAGTTGTAGTCAGAAACAGAAAAGAAAAAATAAAGAAAAGCAGCAGTATGGCTGACACATCCCAGCGAACGAGCCTGTGAGCCAGAGACAACCTTTCCTATTTTGATTTGTAATTTGAAGATAATTCAATTAGACATTTCAAGCAATTTAAACATTCATGCATTGTCCAGCACCAAAGCATGAACTGTTCAGCAGCAAACTAGACCTGACAGCCTTAGCAGGCCAAGTAAAAATCCCAATGTTTAAAATGAAAAGCCCTCACCTAATTGATGCCTACCAGAAAATTAAAAAAAAAGGGGGATGCAAAGGGGAACAAGGGGGGGGTGAGAGAACTATAAACAGCAGAATAAAGCGTATATCCTGGCTGGGGGCTTCACACCTCATTTGCAGCCGTTTGCTTAACAGAGTATTTCAAGGCTTGTATGTTCCTTTTAGAGAGAGATTAAAATAGAAATGCACCTGATCACCCATCTGCTCCACCTCTCCAGTGGTAGCTGAAAGGCAGACAGACCTTTAAGAGCAGAATAGAAGCAGCTGCTTATGAAAGCCAGAAACCTCCTGCCACCCTCAATAGCACTGAGGCATTGGAAGGCATCACCTGACGCCAAGGTCCTGTTCCTGTTACCATGCAGCAGGAGGAAGTCCTGCCCAGCCCTGTGGTCTGCTCAGAGACTGCAGGGAGAACTCGGAGAGTTGGAAACCCATCACCATGCCCATTTCACATACACAATGCATGGGCCCTTGCCCAGGGCCCAGAACCTGTAAGAGGGTCAGGGGCCAAGCCCAGCATCCACTGCCCTGCTCTCCCAGGCTGGTTGCCAGCAGCCAAATCCCTGTGGAGGGGTAACCACAGGCACATGGCTCTGTGCCCATGAAATGGAGATACTGGCTGCTTGGGTGATAGCTTAGTGATGCTAAAACACTGTGTATAATGATAATGCAAGAACTTCAGGGGGAATTTCAAACAAGGATGTTTCAGAGCCTTGTTTGCTTTAAATGCATTGTCTCTCGTGATCTCTGCATCCAGGGGAGGGAAAGCTATTTGTCTTTTCCCCAACAAGATGCCCTGGAAGCAGAAGGTCACACTAACCTATTGACTGGCTGGCTGGCAGGCAAGACTGCTTTGATGGACACAGATTTGGGCTGTTCAAAGTCATTCTTTCAGTAACAAATTTTAGAGGCAAATGATGAAAGCGTCATGAATCATCAAATAAAAATTTTCTGTCAGGCTACATGCCTTTGGGGTCCCTTCAGCAGCCTCTCAGAGAACTTCTGGAGCTGAATACATGCCTGCAAAACTTTTCAGGAATGTATCATACCTATCCCCTCTTCATTCTAATCATTACATGGGACTGAGTTTGGAAAGCAAAACCCAAAACGTACGTGTGGATGCCAGCTACAGTGATAATTTTCCTTGAGGCTTTCTAATTGAAGACCCAGGGTCCAGTGTGCTTATAACCTATTCAAGTGTAAACAGCTTGTGCTGAAATTTTCCAAGCTGTCTGCTGCAAGCTGACCTTTGTATTTCTCCAATAGTTGCAGAATAAAAATCCTGTTGCTTCCAATATTGATATTTGAGGAAAATATATTAAAACTCCCCAGTAACTTCTGACTGTTTTATTGAAAATCTCTAATTCTTCATTTTTTTTGGAGAAGAGATTAAATCTGAAAAACAGATCAGTGCTTTTATTGCCAGTTACAAGCCCCTGGAATGTCATGGGTTCCCTTATTTTCATGTCACTCTAACTGGACAGGTAAATCCTCTGAGAAATCTGTCTGCAGTGAGGTTGCTTCATCACTGATTATCCTACTAAAATTAAGACACTGAATTTCAGTCAGTTCTTGTCCAAGAATTAATCAATTTAGTATTTGTGAATAAAGTCAAGGGTAGAACTAAATAAAAGCAATTCAACTAAATTGTTTTAAAAAAATATAGTTTTAGAAGATCAAAACTATCTGCACATGCAGTTCAAAATTAGTAGTGAGTTTTACTCAAAATATTTTCATTAGAAGGTTAGATGCTTTCATCTAACAGTGCCTGTCTAGAAGTGAGCAGCAACTATATGCAATTTTCCACGACAATGTTGTATAAATTGTTTCAGGCCATCTTTTGAAGCAAGCTTTTCTCCCTGCCTCACTAAGGCAAAATTCTTATAATCTGATTCTCCCTTGAAAAATTATGCAAAGTGGGGGAAATGGAGTGGGAGATATTTCTGGGTTTATCCTTTTTCCTAACTTTAAGTACTGATGTTGCATATCTGTAGTTATTGAGGCTTTACAGGGATGTAGGAATGTATCTGAAAGAAGAAATTACAGATTCAGTTGCTATGTTGGCCTCATCACCTGCAATACAAATTTAGGTCTCCAAACTGGGTTTTCAGCTGCATTTGAGCAACTCAGCATTATGATCTTTATGATCCCCAGCTGAAGTTTAGACAGGAATTAAAAAAAAAAAAAAAAAAAAAAAAAAAAAAAAAAGCAAATGGAGCAAGCAGTTTCCTAGCTGAAGCATCAGACTATATGGTAGCCAGAAGGTCACCTGCCAGCTTCAGTGGCCCTACTAAAAGCAGTAGAACTACCTCATAGCAATAGGCAAGTGAAAAAACGCCAGAAGTTTATTTTAGTAGTTGTAATTTTGTGTAGGAATTGTGTCAAGAAACCACAGAAGATGAAGCTGAGCACTTTTGAGAGTTAAAATTTACCATTCCAGAGCTAAAAATTGTAGTCTTCTTTGAAAGGCTGCTTACTATACAAACAGGAAATGGACCCACCATAAGTTTGAGAGATGCTCTAAATTCAACATTCCCTTTAAAAGTGTTTTAACTTACGAAAATGAGTGTGCCAATTGTGGTGAGAGACATTCTCTGTCCAGCACTGTGTGATTTGAACAGGTTCAACTTTTGCTGTCAAGACCTTGAATAATAATGTTGCAGTTTCATTTGTCATATGGAAGACAAGGTTTATTCTCAACACCTATAATTTATGAAGCCTAAAGACTTGTGAAGCCACTGAATATCTGAGGCAGGATTCCTCTCAACTAATTTTAACCAAACTAAAAATGTGGTGTTTAATATATCTAAATTATCCAGATTCTTGTCATCAGTAGAGAAAGATGGCACTTCCAGATGGTAACCCATCTTACCCTGAAATAAGTACCTATGCCTGGGGGGGCTGAACAGCCCCAGCCTGTTTGTTTGCACAGGGACAACTGCTGTAACATGGGATGTGGCTCCCAGCATCTGAATTTATTGATGGTGAGAAAGCAGATGCTGCTGCATGCAAGCATTTCAGTGAGGAGTTATCATCCATTTCAGTGATGTCAGACACCCATCCTAGTGGGAAATAATGCAAAATTAAGTAATAATAATCAATAATCAGAGCAGGAACAGTCCATCCAAAACCACACATATTCATATGAACTTGTACAGAAAATCCAACCTCATTCTCAAAAACACAGTGGATTAATTAATACAAAACAAGACCTCAGAAAATTTGAAGAAAAACACCGTGTATGTGTGTGTATGTGCATGTATTTTTTGCATGTGTATGCAATTTAGTTCAACCTGAGTATGAAATATTATTCTGACAATAATAATCCATGAGCAGACAATAGCTTTGATGTCACTTGTACAATCTGGCCAGGCATCCACTAAATGGGACAAACTGAAAAGCCCATAGTGCATTCTCCTCACTCCCAGTTATAAGCAGCACACACAGCACAGGCTTCCACAGCAACTGTGGGATCAGAGCTGCTCAAACACTCATCTTACCTCTCTTGAGGCAGAAACCCAAACTGGGTTCTCAGGGTGGTCTGCAAAAGCACACAGGAGAGGAGCCCAGGGTCCTAGCCCAGCTTTCTGGGGCCATCTCTCTAGTGTTGATGTGAACATGGAAATGGCAGATTGCAAACATATTTAAACATGAAGCCCCTCTCCCCACAATCCATTTTCTTTTTTAGGTTAAGAAAAACTGCAGCAGCCATAGGACATCTCCTTCAAATCTTTTTTTTTGCTCCCATTTTTGAAGCAGTTTCTCATATCAGGGAAATCTACTCAGACATGTAAGCAAGGAAGTGAATGCCCTTTGAACTGACTCGTCTCTAGGATGAGGGACTACATCGTCTGTCCAAGCTGGCTGGTCACACACCATCAACAAGAATGACTGGAGGTCCCTGAAAAGCCAACTCATCCCTTCTGATGGCTGCAGTCTGTCACCGTCGCCTGAATTCAGCACACATTGCACAGACATGCCCTTTCTCCAAGGGAACAGAGCAGCTGAAAGCAACATGACGCTCCATCAGCACAGGAAAGCTTAAAAACAATCAGCACTAAGTTTGTCTCTGGGTTTTCAGGGATTTTCTGCCTTGAATTACATTTTATCAGCAGACCCAAGAAAAAAAAAAATCTAAAAAGAAAAGAGAAGCTAAAATATGCCAGCTACTAACACACCTTTCCCAAACAATTCAAGATCTCAAGCCCTGTTTCTTCCAGGAAAATATACCTTTATTGCAGGAATGTTCCTGATGATGTTACTGTAGCACAAACAGAATTTTGTAAAATAGGTGTTTCACAATTGTTTTTCAAACCTGGTAACTGCTCTGTTTATACAAACAAATTGTCTATACAGGTGAGATCTGTTTCAGAACAATTTCCCTCTGTCAGATTATACATCAGTACCTCTAGAGTTTGCCTAGAAAACAACCATAATTTCAAATCTTGCTTTGACCTGTATTAATTTTCAACTGCAGATGAACTAAGACAACAACCTGTAAATAATCTGTCTGAAACAAGACAGATCATCAGATGAGGCTGCAAACCCTTGATGATAGATTGGAGAAGGGAATCCCAGCTGTCCAAGGTGTTGCAGAAAGATACACTGCCCAGCAGATGATCCTGGGTGCTAATGATCTGCTGGTGCTGCCAGACCTGAAGAACTGAGGAAGGGAAGGAGAGTTGTGTGGATAATGTTTTTTATAGGGTGGTGTGCTATGTGTACTGATTTCAGTGTCTGTGCTCCCATGGGCGTGGCTGGTGCACAGTCTGGCTGCTGGTGGGTTCATAGTCAGGCTTTCAAGACCAAAGGCTGATGGTGGTACATTTCATGCAGAGTGATGGGACTTAAAGCAGATAAGAGGATGTTTGTTGAAACCGAAGTATAAAAGATTTGTCTGAAATTTCCTTTTCCAAAAAGGAACACATTTTAAAATTACACTGGAGACAAAACCACTTATTCCATATTACATTCTGCACATTTTATTCCATACTTAATATGCCAGGAGACAGACTGAGGAGACACACAAGTGACAAGATTCTTATTTGCAAGAGAGGGGAAAAAACCTTTTGGTAACAAAGACAGGATTCACCCACATACCATGTGATAGTGATAACTAATATAAATTAGACATGACATTTGGATGCTGAAGAATAACCTACATTCCACGTTTGTTGTGATGATTCACAACAATGAACTTGACCCAAAAAAATGTTACAGAAGTGCTCAGTGTTATTAATAATAATCATTATTCAGAGAATTCCCAGATGAATTAATTCAACTTCCTTTCTGTAACTGCTCCGGTCTCTTTTTAGTCAGCATGTTCATTTTATTCCCTTCTAATTAAATGTGATTTTCTCAGCAGATGCCTTTATTTTTTTATTCAAATATTTGACTCAGCAGAGCTGAGCAATGGGTATCCCATCCTGCTCACTGACTTACCGCTCCAGTTCTGCCTTGCAGTTCCATGTACCACATGCAGCCATCCTCAGAGAAAGTCACAGCTCTGGAAATGCACTGAAAGGAAAAGCTGTCAGGTTCTGATGAGGCCCATGGTGCAGATCATGTTCTCTCTGCATTAATGCCAAATGATAATCACAAGGCCAGCCTGTGCACTCTTCATACAACTTTTAGGGAATCTTACCAGTACAATAAATGAAATGGGCTGCTGGGTCCTTGAAAACACAAGCTGAAATTATTCTGGAAAAGGAAAGTGTTGGGTTTTTCCTGGTTCCTCATCCTTGTTATTAAAAACGAGTCAACAAAAAGACAGATTTTTAGCTTACAGCTACATTTCAGGCCAAATTTAAAACTCCCCTGCTTGCCATTATAAATGTAACTGTACCCTGATGGACACCATCTGCATCCACAAACTGGCTGTGGAGATTGCCCAGCGGCTCAGGGAGCATCACTTTTATGGAGCTGTATGGAAACTGAGTTTACAGTGTCAGGGGCTTTTACCCATGACCCCTGGCAGGAGGAGGGGGATCTCTGCAAGACTGTCAATATGTGCTTTCCTGTACCTGCCTGGTGGTACAAGAGCCTCTGGACAATGCCAGGCTCTGATGGGATGCAGGTACCTAGACGCTCATTTCCAGATACAGCACTGCAGCTCATACAAGCGATAGCTTCTACTTTGAGGGTTGCCTACCTGGATCTTATATTGTAGAGTGATGCTTTTCTTTTTTTTTTTTTTTTTTAAAGAATAAATGCTTTTTGGATTTAGCTTGTACTTTAAAGCTTTGGACAAAGAAAGAATCAAAGCTTCGGTTTCTCCCTGGACCATGTGGGTGAAAGACAAGCAAATCACCAGTCTGCATTAGCCTTCATGGCTCATGGAGACTATGACTGGTTTCTTTCTTAGTCAGCATCAGTAAATATAACCTCGAGGTTAAGGTAAACTGAGTCAACTAATTTGGAACCATTGATGCAGGGCCTACAAAGAGCATTTACTGGAGTCAGGAGAATGTTTTTCCAGTTCTCTGGGAATCCAGAGGTAATTATTTCCATATGCAGCCATTGCCTCCCCAAATTCAAATGTAACTCCTCAGACAGAGTGCCTTCAGCTCCCCAGTGGGGACATATACCTGCATTTACTGGCAGTGGGTGCTGTAGGGAAAGAAACTAGGAAAAAAAGCTTATTTGTCTGATCTCACTTCCCAGTCACTAAACTGAAATTATGGAGGTAACAGAACTGACATCACTTTTCAAAATTTTGTTCTCTTGTTCTCTCTTTTCTCTTTTTTTTTTGTTCAATATTTTAATTATTTACTGGTTGATTCTGTTTTCACGAGTGAGGTTATTTTCCCCATTACATTTTTGATCCTAACCTCCTGGATACTACCATGATTTATATCTTTTTTTTCTTTTCTTCAGAAAAACCAAGGCACTGAAAGAGAAAACTGTCTTATGGCTATTGTCAATTTCTGATAAAAGTCACCCAAGAATTGAAATAATCCATAGTATTGTCCAATTAATGATTGCATGCTGCCATCTGTCCCTCCCATAGAATTACACTATTTCATGCAGAATAGAGCAGTTCCCATAAACCTGCTCCATTCAGGTAAATGAGCTGAGATCTTCACCTGGTCAAAAGTCCCACTAGTCAAAGAACTTCAGTTTTACTGAAAGCAAAGATCCATCCCCTTTGCTCCTGTCACCAAGCTGTCACAAAAAAGAGTGGTCATGTTGCGAGACAATATCTGCCTTATTCCCTCTCCCCATCTGTGTTGACTGTGGCTGCTCATGCACAGCACTGTGCCCTCCGCCTGAAGCTCAAGGATGGATTCCAGCCTCCCAGAGCTTTTCATTACTTTATCTCCATTATTTAGACAAATGCAGAACACTTCTCCAGACAGGTTACAGGGCGCCAGTTTATCTGCATTATTATAAAAATGAACCTTTATCCACAGTATCCAGGCTCTCCTTAAAAATCATTCACTGCCTGATTAATGTTCTGTAAACAGGGGGATCTCTATGACACAGTACTAGATGTACTGCCCTTCTCTTTCTGCTGTGTTTCAGTCCTTCCTTCATGTTTTGCTCTTCTGACATCACCTGACCACTTGCCATCTTAACGTTTATTGTTAAATAACCAGTTTGAAGAACACTAACAATCTGTTTAATGGGACCTGTGTCACACATCCAAAGAAGTTTAGTTTGTCCAGGGGCAAAGGGTAGCCAAGGTGTCCTGAAGCTGTGACATATTAAGTGCTATCTTTGTCTCTGTACTACCCATGAAATATTCCCATGGTCAGGATATCCCAGGGCTAAGCGTGATACCAGGTAATCACATGGAAAGAGCATTTATCTCATCCTGGAAATTATGTGAAGCTTACCCTGCAGCAAGCCAGTCAAGTGATACAAAGCTTTTTGGATGACATACTTATTTTACATATCTTTTTGAGGATCACTTATTTCTTTTAAATGGCAAGTTATAAAAACCATTCAGAAAAAGACAAAGCTGCATATATTCCTTATGTTCTGGCTTCCTATAATTTAAAAAATTTTAGGAGGTCTCCTCAGAAACATAATATTATAAATGTATCCATATGTGCAAATAGCATTTCAAATGACTTCTTATAGGGGTTCTAGCTGTGCTGCTTTGGACAAGATACGCTTTTACAATATCTGGAAGCCTTTGCAAGAAGAAGAAATGAACAGTGTCTTTGAAAAATATCACAGGTCATCATGTTTCACTTAAAACATATATGGATGCTAAGATTTACAAAGTTAATATAGATAGTGAAATAAGATGGAATGTGACTTCTTTTTGAGTCAAAGACAGAAAAAGGACTTATAAGAGTCAATCCCAATTTTCTGATTTGTTTGTTGGAATAGAAGTCCTATTCACTGCAGAAGGATAATTAATCCTCTTTCTGCTCCGTGTGAATTTCCATCCAACTACAGACTTTACTTCCTCATAGATGGGCATATCATAAAGCAGGTCCAGATATGCTGGACACTGTGTATACACATAACAAGAGATAATGTCACCAAAAACTAGGAGAAATTGAGAAATTTTACTTCCATTTGAAAATGGGAAAAATGTGAGACACAGTATCTTGCATCAAAAAGAAAGTTCACAAGGAATAGCCCCAAAGCCCCACACTTCTTGGGATGCCTGTAGCATCCAGTGAATTGGGGAGGTCTCTGCAAGAGTCCAGGAAGATTCCTCTCTGTTCAGAATCTAATCATCTCAGTGTGGCCCTAAACCCCTAGTAACCACCTTTGGTGACAGCTACACTGAGCCACAACCACCCATAATCTGTCACCGTCTGTGGTGGAAATTACAGCCTTTTGATGCTGCTTTGTCCTTCATGTTTTTCCTTTTAGAAGAAAGTTACTTTTTCTTTCAATAGAGAAAGTAGTTCAAAGGCAAAGTATCTTTCCCTAACTTTCCTAAAGAGAAAAAGGAGTCATATATACTGTCCTTTTCATGTAACCACTTTAAACATCTGCAGGCCCTCACAGTTTGCTTGTCCAAACCAGTTAGGACTGGAAGTTTTCTATTTTCCTTTCCATCTGGGGGAAAAAAGTTCATAAAACAAAAGGAACATGCCTCAGGGAATCATTTCAAACATAAAATTATCTACCCTGAAGATGTGGAAACTCATTTTGTTATATTTATCAGTTTCATAGCAGAGCAAGGTCAAAATGTGAATTTATACAGTAAAATTAGCAAAGCCTCTTCGACTTCCACTGTTCCAACTGGTATAAAACTAAACCAGCATCTTATGGTTTAATTTTAGCAGGGCTTGGTTTTTTGTATATATTAAGATGTTCTAGAAAGTTTGGGGTATTAAGATAGCACAGGGTCAGAAAAATCATAGTAAAATTAGCAGTCCACAAGCGTGCAACTAAAAAAGAAAATAAGAAAGAAAAAAAAAATCCCACAAAAAACCACCAAAAAATAATGCAGAACTGCATCTACTCTAGAGAGAGCCAAATCCATTAACTTAATTAGTTAAGCAGCTGATGTTCTGACCTGGCATTTTTTCTTCACTTAGGATCTTTCATTCTTTATGCAAGAGCTCTTGTTACTTCTTATATAAACAAACCCCAACATATGGGCATTCTTCTGCAAACAGTTCACTGATAAAATTTTCCTCTAAACAGTCAAAATCTGAAATCCGAACTCTGTGACCTATGTGACCTATTACATAAATTCTATTTTCTCTTCAGTTCTGAACCAATGAGCCAGACTTTATAAACAGCTTCCTTTATCCCTCCTTCAATGATTAGTTTCACTCCAAAATTAGGTTTCTTTTAAGATTTTTAGTTTTAAAAAACAACAGGAAGACGGATGACACGATACTTTAATGTAGATCTCTGTTCTGTCACATACTTCTTGTAAAGCATGGGTATGACAAACAAAGCCAGAGCTTTTGAGCACCATTCCAGCTGCTGCCTGTTTTGAGAGGGGCTTAAATTCACAGGCTGCTGGGATCTCCCCAGTATCACAGGGTGTCAGAGGTTGGAAGGGACCTTGGAGATCTTCTAATCCCACCCCCAAAGAGAGTGGCTTTGTTCTGGGCATGCACGACTCCATCCATCCAAGCAACACTGAGTGCTAAAACTCATCAGGAATCAGAAACAGAAGACTGTCCCAATCCAGCTGGGACGATCAGGGTGACTGGCTTTACAGTCTGGGGTTAGGGCACTGACCAGAGGAGGCAGAGTGTTGTAATCATTGCCCTGGTCAGGTCACTATTGTGCAAAGTGGGCAGGGAAAAAATAAAAGAAATAAATCCCTTCTCAGCAATGCTGGAAAGGACAAGACTGGAGGTAAGAGCCAGATTCAAACCTTGGTATAAATCAAATTGGCAAAGCAGCTCCTTTGTCTGCCAGAGAAGTGGGAAACATTCCATCATTTAGGCACTGAAGCCGATGAGCCAAACCATCAGTGGCCAGTCATTTCTTGTTTGTGGACTCCTTTGGAAAGCCTTTTCTAGAAATGCAAAGATTTCTGCAAGCTTGCTTATCTTCATCAGCTTTCACAGCTTCCCAAGAAGTATTCTGTAGGGTCCCAGGGTCCTGGTGTGTTGAAAAGCATTGTTAGAGACTGCTCTGAGTGCAGCAGTATACAGAGGTACCTTAGCTAACACCAAGTGAATCGTCATTGAAAGTAAACACTCCTATTTTCATGACAGCATGAATGGGCATACAGAGGAACTGAGATGCCTTGATTCCATTCCTTTGCAATAACTCATTCATGCTTCTGTATTTTGTATAAATAATCATATCTTGCAATAGCACATCCATTGTCCATTTTCTCTAATCCATACAAAGCCACCACTGAAGCCAATGGATACTGACTAACTTTATACAATACCAAGGAAGCAAACCTCTGTCTTCAGTATGGCTCTTCCACACGGCACTCATAGCACAGCAGACAAGTGAGGCAGGCCCACACTGCGCACTCAACTCACATATTGTTATACCATAAAAAGGGAGAAGAAGGCTGAGGAGCAGGGCAGGCCAGCAGACAGTGGCACTGTCTCCATCCCTGAGACCATCACTGTGCCAGACCTTAGAAGGTCTCTTCAGTACATTTCTGCTTCGTCCCTCCCCCAGGGAGGTCTCTGAGACTAAAAGCTTAGAAACATTTCTAGTCATGATAGGAAAATGGGTGCATTTCATAGGGTCTCCTTAGCCTCTCTGTCAGGATCAGAGAAGAGGAGACTGCTTACGTCCAGCCCTGAGCTTCACTTTGATGAAGTGCATGGCATCCCTGTAAAGTTTCTGAGATGGGCAATGAAATTGTTCCAGCACAGGCTTGCATTCCTCCTGGGGCTGGAATGGAGGGGATTTAGCTGGAAACCAAGAGTGGGAGGGGGAGCAGGTCTTCCAAGTCCAGAAAGCTTGTTTTCTCATGCTTTTCCTACTCCATCATGCTCTTTAGAAAGTGAATGACCATTCTTGACCTTTAATAATTTAATTTTCTGAGCATGTTTTGGCATTGATCAAGAAGTTGCCCATTTCAGACTTTAAGTGATTGTTTCTAAATTGTTACTCTATATACACGTCTGCAAGTGAGGCACACTGTGACATTTTTGCTAAGCTAATCAGTTCCTGCCACAGAAGCTTAATAAATGTTACTCCTCTGCCATGCAAGGCCTGAGGTTGTTCTGCTAAAGACAAGAAAGGTAGAAATTGAATTTGAGGAGAAAACATGTTCTGCAGGATCAGAATTTCATATAAGTCTTAACCCTTTAATATTTCTTACTAAAATACCTCATCAAAACTAAGAAAACGAAAACATCTACTTTCATAAGCATCAATAATTTTTTGCCCAAATAATTCATTTACTTACATGTCTGAAGAAAAAATGCAGACTGGATTGCCTTGATGAGCTGGATTCTGCCATCCTTTTTACCTTGAACCCACTCTATTGCCAGCCCAAAGTTGAATTATTACTGATAATTGTAAAAGGATAGGACAGTATTTTGTTCTGATGTTTGAAAATTTCCCTCTTTTCAGTGATTTGGGGTGTTTGATGACTACATTTCAAACCTTTGAAGGAGTGAAGAAGTTTGGATTTTTAGCAGAAGGTTCCCCTAACAAAAAATACAGTCCCACAAGCAGGACTACATGCACTGCTCCTGTGGGAGAGGATGGGATAAAGCTCCCTTACACAGAAGCAACACTTTAACATATCCCTCTTACGTCACAGGTAGATGTCCTACACATACCATGGAGATATTTCAGGGATATAAATTCCCCTAAAGAGATCAGATGTGTTCTGTGAGATCAGACATTAAGAAAATTAAGAGCCATCTCTCTAAAGAAAATACAAACTATTCCAACAGCCTGTCATGCTATTGTTCATCTTTTCCTCCTTCTGTCTTTTTATTGCTAAGACCTTTCTTTCCCAGTTCTCCCCTTTGTTTAAATTTAAGAACATCTCTTTGCTTCTTAACAGGAAGAAATATTTAATCCCAGAAATATTTATAGGCTACTGACAATGATGTACAATTTGTGGGTTTACTCATTAAGGACTTCCCAGACAAACTTTGGCTCTTCCCTGTCTATTGCTTCAATTAATCTTCCATTTGGCATTCGGCTGACTATTAACACTGACAAAATATTGTTATGAAAACATATCAAGCTGCCCTTTTTAGGCTGTAATAGTCTTTCTAGCATGAAGTACAGTCAGGTTCAAGCTGGATTTTACATTCAATTCTAAATTTCAAAACGATGCAATCTGTAAAAGTTCAATAAATTAAACTCCTTTTTCTCTATCTCATATCTACTGATCTACTTTTTTGTTTAATTTTGATATGCCCTCAAAGCCAGGTATCACATCCAGAAAGGTTGCATCTGAGTACTGGAATCTAATAAGAATCTTTAAATAAATTTTTGGTTTGGCTTTATTTGTTTTGCTTACAGATCCACCTGGAATTTCCATCACTGGCCTGTTGAGGCACCATAGCTACCTCAGATCTCCATCTCTTAAGCCATTCAAATTTCTTTTGAATCTGCTCATCGTCTTTTGTACACAGAAGATCTTTACATAGAGACACTAAGGGTGGGCAAGTTACTTTCACTTACTGCTTCACAAATATAATCCTCATTTTCATAAATCATCTGCTCTGATGTAGGTTAGTTTTACCTCCCTCACTGTATGATGAAAGAACTGAGATACAGATGCTTGGTCTAAGTCTGTCCCACTGTGGGACTGAGAGGATAGAAGCCATACATCTCTTCTCCATGTACAGTCCCAGGGCATTCCTGTGCAGTCTCATTTGGTTGCTGACAATTACTCAAGTTAATGCAATGGCTGTATCTCACTTAATGAATATCAGAGATTAAACAGTTTTTTTTTTCCTATGTACTTTTCATAGCAGATCTATATAAGTCCCAGATTTTGTTTGCCTCACAAAAGCATAAAGAGGTGTTTTGGTGCTAAGGGGGTGACTTAAACCTGTGTATGCTGGAATTGAAGGCACTATCAAAGTATATACATTTGAAAATAGGACTCTCTGTGATGGCAGAGGAGATCAGATAATTTGAGGACAAACAAATTTAATTATGTAACTATTATTTCTTTTGTTCCAAATGTTTTGTTCCTAAGCATTAATTCAGAGGAGAATTTAGCTTGGCTAATCCAATAAAGAGCAATGTCTTGGAATAAAACCAGCAAAAATTACTCCAAGTCCTCTGGTTTCTCTTGTAGCAAGCAGCCTATCCCACCATTAGTTTTTAAGCTTTCAGGCACACCTTTTCCACTGCACATAGTGCTGACATTCCCCAAATGAACATCCTCCATGGATAGCAGTGTTTCAGCAAATAGTCATTGTCTCCTGCCACAGGATATACTACAGATGTCTTATCTAGAGAACCTAATCAACCTGCTGGGGTGAGCCAAATTATAACTGATGTAAGACTGATTGAAATTAGTGAGTCCCTCCACTTAATCCCAGTGTGAGAAAACAAGACTTTGCATATATAAATACCAAGTTATCTCAAGCAAATACGGAGCAATAAGGACCTGAAATACTTACACTCTTCTGTAGGTACTGCATGAATCACTGGAATATTTGGTAAACCAGTTGAATGCTGATTCCAAGTTTGTTTCAGGTTGTCATCCTGTGTATAGCTTTGTATATGAATGAGTCCTAACAATTGCAACTTATTAGGTATCTTAGGGAAGATCTCAAGGCTGTAGTCCCAGCCATCTGCATCTTATAGGAAGAAGTCTTAAATAAGCCTTTGCAGATCTGGCCAAGAGACTTTTTGTATAACTTTGTGACTGCAGCTGATGTTGAAAGAAGACCCTCCAGGTATAAAGGCATCACAGATTCCCAGTCTTGGACATAGCACCCTGGATCAGGAATGGAATGAAATAGAATGGAATAGAATAGAATAATTTCAGTTGGAGGGAATGAACAACAGTCATCTAGTCCAACTGCCTGACCACTTCAGGGCTGATCACAATTTAAGCATATGTTTGCCATGGCAAAAGGAAAAGTACTATAGAAGTCAGAATGCTGATAGACTTCAGAACAAGTCTGACACAGCTGTATCAGGGGAGGAAACTGCCCAGTCTGTCCAAACAAATAACTCAGATGTGTGGAAGAGATGAGACTCCACCAAAAGTACACTTAGTCTAAAATTGTTCTGCTGGAGCAGTACTATTGCTAGCCACAGGTGTCTTGATACATGGTGCCCACTGTCACTAAAGCTTACTTCTCTTCCCACATGGGATGAACAACCATTGTAAATGAGCCCACACCAGCACAGGACATGGCTCACAGCTAGGACATGCTCACAGGAGACCAGCTCTGTGGAGAAGGACTTAGGAGTCCTGGTACACAAGTAGTTCTCCATGGAACAGCAATGTGCCCTTGAGGCCAGGAAGGCCAATGGTATCCTGGGGTGCATTAAGAAGAGCGTGTCCAGCAGATCAAAGGAGGTTCTGCTCCCCCTCTGCTCTGCACTGGTGAGACCTCACCTGGAGTATTGCATCCAGTTCTGGGCTCCCCAGT
>JANHGN010007526.1:32704-46666 GCA_024605025.1 Megaceryle maxima | reverse complement strand
GAGTCTCCCTCTCTGGAGATATTCAAAACCTGCCTGGACGTGTTCCTGTGTGATCTGGTCTAGGTGATCCTGCTCTGTCAGGGGGGTTGGACTGGATGATCATTCGAGGTCCCTTCCAGCCCTTGACATTCTGTGTTTCTGTGATTCATCTAGTATCACACATGAATGCTGATTTTTTATTACTAGGTGCTGAAGAAGTCAAGCTGACAGATTTGTAATTAATCATAGAAAAACAGTAACACAAGAATATCCTCTTAGAGGAAAATCTCCTCCATCCCAATTATACTCAGTCATTTTTGCAATACCTCGTGGAGGTACTAGAATTTTCTGTAGAGGCCAATTTTGCATCTCTCATGCTAAAGACTGCCCCTTTAATCTCTTAAATCTGAAATTAGAACTGATGAGATGTGTGATGTGTGGGTGTGAATATGCATGTCAGGACATATCGCTGCAATTCCCTTAGTCTTTCTTCACTGCTATGCACAACTTCTAATCTTCAAATGATTCAGATGTTCAAATCCTTACTAGTATAACTATCTGAGTGTGCTTTTAAAAAAAACTGGATTAGCAGAGCAGGTATATAGCAGTCCACATGTCTCCACAATGATTCACAAATCTGATGTCTCTGTGTTTGCTATTGTTGGATGACCCAAGAAAGGAACTGAAATATTACAGAAAATTGCATTGAAGTTGAAATTGAAGAGAGAGATTAGTGGAAAAACCTCAAGAATCATACTGAGAAAATGGGGCAGTGGGGAGGTACAGAGAAGGAACATGATGGATAGAAACATTGTACAAAGGGAAGTGATATCTGTAAAGATGAGGTCCAGCAGGCATATACCTGGCTTTGCTTTAGTTGCACAGAAGAATGAGTGTGATTTTCCCTGCGACAGTCTCTATTGCAACTCTAATTTCTGTGACTGCAAAGGGCTTTTTGGGAGGATTTTATTTTTTGGGGGAGTTCATAGTAATTGTATGTTTCCTCTCAGCACCTGGTGTAACAGTATACAGTCATCTGATGTATCTCCACTACAGCCCTGTCTTCTGAGACCAAAGGGTCGTCAAAGCATGCACTTACAAGTGCTGATTGCAAAATAAAAATATTTTCAGTCCTTCTGTCTGCAGCTACATGAATAAAGTTTAACTGCTTTTGCCTTCCATTCTTTCCCATTTGAACTAAGAGCCTGAGATCTAACACAGCAGATTGACTGAGTGTGGTGAAGTAGGTGGCAGAGGTTTCTTCAATGGTAAATAATAAAAATCTCCATGATGACTGACATAAATTTCTAGGTTACAATCAAAGCACTACGAAACTCATGTTTTGGCATGCAGCTGGCCACTCAGGACTGGTTTGGTGCCTTTGACAGTACAGAGTGCATTGTGAATGCATCTTCCTTCTATGATAGAGGCTGTTTCCAGGTCATGAAGAAGGTGGCTTATGTTTGCAGAAAAGCATTTCAGGTCACAATAAAAACCTTTCCTGATTCATTCAGGAAAGAATCTAGTCCTTTCCAGTCATGGTGAATTACTTGCACTGATTAGAATGTAGCATCTACTAACGCAATGATCCACTGATCTACAGTGCAGGAACTAACTGTGCCTAAGGGAGCTCCTCTGGCATGAATATCACTCAACATGTTGATCAGCATGATGCTCACTAACCAGTTCCTGTTCTGCTTCAAGAAACACTGCTTTCTATAGAATGACTTTATTTCCCTCAGGTCTCCATTGTAACTCTGCCATGACAGCCTAAGCTACACTGGGACCTGCCTGGGTCCAAGATAAAAAGGTGTAGGATTTTAAGATCAAACCTTAAAGCCACTGTTGTTTTCTTTGATCTGGAGGAAAAATGAGGACAAATATTGAATACTCGTGAAAGTGGAGAATTGGAAAACAAGATTTAGACCCTGTAAAAAGAGTGCAGAAAGTTTTATAATTATATTATTATATTATTATATTATAATTATTACAAAAAGAAGATTAATTACTGATGGCTTGGTAATAACTACTATGAATGGAGGTTTGAATAACTTGGTTCAGCAGGGTCATAAAGTGACGTTGTCAGCTAGTACTACTGGGCTTCTACAGTTCTATAAGTAATACAGAATTGTTTAACAGCTTCATTAAGGTAAGGAGTGCCCAGTCTTCTGCAAGACGAAGGTAAGATGTAAGCAGACCAATCTGTGGTTGGTATTACTATGTGTGTTTGTACCAGATGTCATGAATAATTATTAACAATAAAGTCACCATGTAACATCTGTTGTTAAAAAGTGGCAAATATTTTGTGCTAAAAATAATTTAAAATTAAAAGTAAATTTTGGTGATCTTGAAAATGATGACTGTTCCCATAGGTTCCAGGCTACAAGGTTTCTGATGTTTACTCTGAATATTTGAGATGTATGTGGTTCAGGCCTGCCTGGTGATAGATACACGTGTACATGCAATCCTGTAAATGCAGTGGCTATCTATGCACAGAGATACTTCTAGATTGATAGGCAAACATATTTATACATCTGGGCAGATACACAGGTAAGTATATATATTTATAAATGTAAAGGATTACAGAGGCTGTATTACTTAAATATATTACAGATCTAAATGGGAAATCACCATTGAAAGAAATGTAATGCATGTCACCTCTTGAAACATGTTACAGTATACCTTCTCCTGCTCTTATACTTAAAAAACCCCAGACCCTTAAATGGGCAATTTCTTGAAGATCCAGATAATGCAAAATGACATCTTGATTATTCATTGCAGCTCTCATCCACTCAGCAGTTTGCAGTCATGGAGGTGGTATATGTTTACCAATATCATAATGGGCATTATGGGCAAAACCCCTCCCATGTTCCTCATTTTGCCAAAAGCCCAATGCCTTTGACTTTTCACTTTGAATGATCATTCTCTGCAAGCCAAGCATGAAGAACTCAGGCTGTGATTTCACTCACTTTCATTTTACATTAGTTGCAGTGCACAACAGAGAATCAGACAGAACGGCTCTATGCAGTTTGCTAAATCATTCAGGATTTCACTCCATGTCATTCTGATTACCTAAAGAAAATTTGTATATTTTTCAGGACTAGCTTTGTATAAAACAAAATAATAGTCCCCAAAGGAAGATATTTTTATGACAAGAAGAAAGTAGTGGTTCATGCATGTGTGATTCACTCTGTGTATATTTGTTCATCTATCTGGTTGGACAATATGTGCATAAAAATGTAGTTTATTTCAAGTAGAGTAAAATCTGCTCTGTCTTTTTTAATGATGCATTATAAAATGATGCACATAAGAAATTTTATACTGAGTTTCAAAACAAAGAGCCAAATTCAGTGCTTACCCTTTGACTGGTTTAGAGTGCAGGAGGATGTTAATTAAAACTCCAAATTGCCATCCTGCTGTTGGGAGGTCAGGTAACCTAGTTTGACACTTATAGGGCCAAGACCTTCATTTCTGTGACTTCAAAGGTCCTTTGGTCCCCCCCAGGGCTGTTTCCAGCAGCCTTGGCAAGAGCAGCCCTAGACCCACTTTCTTCTTTAGGCACCTGGACCATCCAGCTTTGGAGATACAGCCCCAGCAATGCTGTGTCTGCACCTCCCTGAGAACACAATTAACACATTAATGTTTTCATGTTTTAAATTAAGCTTTTGGGGGTCTATAGGAGAAAAAGGAGCCAAGGAGAGTGGTAAGGTTTCAGCTGTGGCAGAGTGAGAGACCGATATCCCAGCTTCCCACTTCCTAGGTGAGAGCCTGTGGGATGAGGGATCTTCATCTCACACTCCTGCAGGGACACAGATAAAAAGAGTAATTTTTTCCCCCCAGGTATTTGAAAGAGCTGTAGGAGAAAAGATGTGGGCTCCACATCCCAAGGGACTGGAGGTGCTTGCTGTTGGCTCTGAAGTGGGAACTCAACTTCTGAAAAGGGAGATAGTTGAGACACTTTTCTGTGCAATATCTAATTGGTCATATTTATGTCACTGCCTAATCAGAGCTGGGATTCATCTTAATGTATGCCAGCTGCTTAGGAGAGGTAAATGTCTATCTCTGGGTTTGGAATTTCCCTCTTGGAACCAGGCATGTAAAACATAGCACAGGCATTGCAATACCCAACTGAGTGTGCATTGGCACTTCATGAGTTATATCCTCTAGGTATTTAGCTAAGGTTCTCTACAAATATTATATAAATAGAAATATAAAAAATCTGACTTCATTCACCTCTGCTCCATTTCCTTTGTTTACTTGTGAATGGGCATGAATCCTCACACACGGGATGTTCTAAAAGAAAATGATCAAATTATTCTTATCTGAATTAGAAAAATCTTTGTAACTGCAGTGCAATTCTCAGAGTTACACCACTATGTCTGCGGAACAAAAATGATACACATGACTTTTGTAACCACTTGCAAGGACACAATGGAGTTCACATTCCAGTATTTTCAAGAAACTGTTCAGAGATTGCCTCAGTCTGGTGACTTCGCTGATGTCTCTGCAAGTTAAGTGGTGAAATGTCCACTGAAATCAGTTTGGTTTTCTTTGTGGAAACCTTTGTATATAATGTGAACAAGGGGCAAAATCAGGTCCTAGCAATCAACAGAAGAAGAGCTAGTCCTCTAAATACCGTGCTGATCCATTAACTTGAAAAAGGCATTTGCTCCTTGTCAGCAGAATGTTGGAATTTGTCAAGTAAACCATTCATTATCCTTGTTCCAACCAAGCAGGTGTGTGACAGATATACCAAACCTACAAGCACAAGGGGAGAACAATACGAAAACCATTAGATAATAGTTCTTATTGTTGCAAGAATAATATAGTTGTTATGAGAACTACAAACCATTAATCTCAGTAGCAAAGCACTAAAAGCTGAAATCCATCTTTGTTTTCGTTTCCTAAAGCACTAAAAGATATAAACTCCGAGCTCTACAGACCCCTCAGAGACATGTCACATTTTCATTTCCTCCATCTCCTTTAGAGATAACTATGGATCCCTGAAGGCTGTTCCTCTTGTCTAGTTAAGGATAATGACTTGTGCTTGATGACATTAAAACCTGCTTCTGCTACTGTTTCGTCTGCTCTGATGAATGGCTGACAGCCTGCCAGAGCATGAGGGAAAAAGAAAAACCCCTGCCTCACCTCTAAATCCCAAAGCTGAACGCTGGCAGCCAGATATCAGGGAGCAAAACTGCATCCATGCTAACTGAACTTGGCAGTCCCTTCTGCTCCCCTGTCAAGGAGGGACTGAGTCTGTGGGAACCACTGTAGGCAGGTGGAACAAGTTTCTCAGGGTTGGAAAGGTGTCTGGGAGAATGGCAGGTCACCAGAAGCTCAGCAGCCACTGCAGAGGAGCAAATGGGGTGGCTTTTGTGCTGGTTTCAGTCACTTTCAGGGAATGTGAGAAAAGAACTTAATTCTTCCAGTCACGTAATGTTAAAACTTCACTGAAGGGGAGAAGGCAGAGGTCTCCATTGTGGAATAATGACTGGAGGTGACTTAAAAATTAAAATCATGTTAAAGGTGCAACATTGTTCACACATAAAGAAAGGTATAACATCAGAGAAACTTTCAGGGTAAAGCACAACTGGTATGCAAGGAATCCATTTCACAACAGTTCCCTACACAACCCTGCTTGCACACAGCATGGGGGATGGAGTGGAGTGAAGATTCCATGGTCAGGCCCTGTGAGATTACAGCAGAGATAGGAACTTCATGGCACTACAGAATTGATAAGCTGCCTGTTTGACACAGTTTTTGACAGAGTACTGTCCTTGTGTGAACTTTGCTCATCATAATGTACCAAAACACACCTCCATCCCAAAGTGCAACAACCCCCTCATTGAGTTTGTGAAAGCAAAGTGAGAGAAATTTAGAGCAATCATAATAAAGGTATTTATCACTAGAGTCACTCAAGCTCCACCTTGAAGATAAAAAAATATTATAAAAGTGGCTTAAGTAAGGGGGGATGTCAGGGAAGACATCATCATGGACAAGTCAGGGCAGATACTATCTCTGATCTGACTCCTGGGATCAGCCGATAGGCTGAACCTTGCTTCTGCCTCATAGGGACGCCTTTGGGTAAGACCTGGACTTTCTGAGTATATCCCTGGGAAACTTAGAAATTTTACTGAGCTGCTCTTTAATGTAACACGTTTGGTATACCTACACATGCTTTGCAGACAGTGAATTTATCACTGTGAGTCCACAAGAACTTGTATCTCTGTTGCTCTTAATAAACTGCACTATTCATGCTGCTAGTCGCAGAAGTTCTCTCATGGGGCTCCTTACTGGCTGCGTGAGACTGTGGAGCACGACTAGAACCAGGGAGTGCAGTGCACTCTTAGTGAATCCGGAGCTGTAAGAGTTTAGATAGACTGAACACGACTGGACTAATAATGCCAAATTGGACATCACTCAGAATCTAAACCCAGCTGTCCCCATCGCCTCTGATATCTGAGTACCAGCTGGAATGCAAGGGGGTTTATTTTCTGCCAAATTACTTTACCCTTTTCACGTGACATCCATAATCTCAATAGAGTTCTTCCAAGAACTGTTAAAAGTCTATTCTCCAAGCTCCTCTTTCTCCTAGAGTGGGACTGAAAAAAGAGCAATCATTCACACATATCTTTGTTGGATATAAATTTCTTACATCTCGATCTTTAAAGATCAGCATGTCACAGACATCTCTGTTACCTAGCAACTAAGATAAAGCCAAGAAAAAGGCCTAAATATCAATTCCTTACAAGTAATATGATCACTAATACACTAAACTCTAAACTCTTAGTGAGTCGTCTTTTTATTACTAGTGAAAGTATCAAGCCTTTTCCTAACATAATAAAAAAGTGTCATCTTAATTAACTCTGCCACTATTGATCCATGTGTATTTTTGAAGCGTCTCTTGTGCTCTTCAAATGTTTTGTTAGCACAGATTTATACCACAAATCTTTCATGTTAGCCACTGAACATTAAAATTACTTTGGTGACATATGGCATGATGAAAGCAGACATAATAATTCCTTATTTAAAGGTACCTGAAAGAAAGCCTCATCTTTGAACAATCCCAGATACTGTGACAATTTACAAACCTAATCTGCACCTCGCATTTTCCCTCCAACCTTCCCCCTTTGTAAAGGTCAACGCTGTTCTGAGAAAGTGCAGAATAGAAGTGGTACCACAGATCCTTTTCTCTGTGTTCATTCATAAAGCTATTCAGTGTGGTTAACAAACAAAAGTTTCTATCACATGGTAGATCAGTAATAGGTTAATAGTCCTATGCTTGGCTGTACCAAGATAGGAAGTTTCCTAGTGATGTCCTTTACCTGGGCCCCAGGGAGACAGCAGACTTCACTACAAGGAGGGTCTGCCTAACATATTGGACTCTCTGTTTCCCTCAGAAGGAGATAACCTAGGACTGTAACCCTTCTTTTCTTCCTTGTGGAGGTGGTCATGATATGGGGGTTAGGCCTTTCTGACCTTGAAGACACCTCTGACATAGATGTCTTCTCAGCTCCATCAGTCTATCTGTTTCTCAGCCTCCCTGATGCTCCTTAGCCTTTTTACTTCCTCTCACAGCTCTGCCACCAGGCTAAGCAGATCACCCACCTCATCACAAAACACACAGCTGTTCTCATTACTGCCACCCATTACCATTGAAAGGCTCTGGGTCTCCCTGCAGCCTGAGACCTGGATGGTTGCATGCTCCGCTGTGGGACAGACTGGCTCCAGAGTAGCTCCCCTTGGCATCCACGGCTGAGAGGTGTCCCATGGGTGCCCATGTCCCAAGAGGAGGGACCCGCGTACTGGCAGGTTACATGTCCCTTTGAGGTGTCTGGTGCATGCCCATGTTCTGGTGAGGTGTGTGGTGTTTGCTCACCTTGACCCTGTAGGCAGTAGCCTGTGCCTGCCCACTGGCCTTAGGCCTTAGGATCTGCAAGAGCAAGCATCACGCCAGGAAGAGGGGCAGGTGTTAGGAAGTGGGTGGATAGCAATTCCAGCTGTGGTATTTTCATCCAGTTAACAGTGAATTTTCTTCAGGGTCACAACCAGCTGCTGGGTCAGGACATGCCTCAGCCCATTGAAGGCTCCTGAGGTGAGCACACCTCCACTTACTATAGCCTATTCTTCTGTCTGGAGACTGTAATCACCCTGATATTTGTCTGTTTACTCTCTAGGTGCCAGCAAAGCTTGCCAAGAAGGACATTTGGAAAACCAGTATTTTCTGAGTAAAATAAATTGATATGAGAGAAGACTGTGAATTTGACTGTAGACTCCACTGTGCTCTGTGTAATCACTTGCCATGGCAGCTCTGTGTTTAGACATTTTAAGCCAAATTCTGCTTCATTCTTTCCTATAATTCCATCAATGTCAAATGTCTTTCACTGTTCATGTTACTGCTTCATAGTGTTTTCCCTAGTTGAGGATGATTATGGTTAAATTAGTAGTAACTGCTTCAAATTTGCCAACACAAGCTGCATAAATCTCTTTAGCATCTCAACTTCTTAAATGCAACTTTTTCTTGCATTGTTATTATTATTTCCCTTTTCTGAGCATCGTTCTGGCCTGAATCAGAAATACAAGAAAGCTCAGACCTGTGAATGTAAGTGTTGGAAAAGGATATAATAATTTCATAATACTTAAGCCTGTCTAGATTTAACTTTCCCTGCTCCCATGGGCATATATTATACTTTTGAAACTGATTTCAGAATACTAAACTGTCTGCTTATCATCTTCCCCTGAACACATATTTTCAGAAACAGGATGACTTTAACAAAGGACTTTGGTTTGAGTGGCCATGCCTGTAAGATGTTAGGCACAGTATATGACTGTTTGTCTGTGGTGTTAGAAATTTTGAATATATTAGTTTTACTTCCCACTTGGGAATATCTTGCACACTACTGAGACTGTGCTTTAGGCTGGCTATGTCAACTGTGCAGCCATATTAAGAGAATAAGAAACAAGGGAAGCTGTGGTTTGCAGCTACTCATGTTTCATATGATCTGCAATGCACTTTTAGTTTTGAGCAGTGAGACAGGGAGTCTTTTAAATTTTCTCCAAAATACTTTTTTTTTTTTTTTTCTTTAGCAAATCTTACCTCTTCAGGCTCCATGCAGTCATATGAAGATGCAATTAATCAATAAACAAGATATAGATAGAGATTTAGGTCCCTTTGAAAAAAACAAAACAAAACAAAACAAATCCAAACCAAACCAAACCACAACACTCATTGCACTTATTTAATTGTCTTCTTGTTCTTGGTTTTGTTCATGTTCTTCTTATATTGTCTTACTGAATTATTTGGGACATAAAGAACAGATCTAGTAGCAGTGTCATGGAAAAGGAAAAAGCAGTTCTCTACAAAACCCTTAGTGCCTTTCCTACTCAACTATCTTCTAGTATTTGTTTGATTAGCACATTTATTTAATCTGATGATTTAACTGGAAAATTTGAGCTTTAACTAGTTTTATACTTCTCTGTGAAAGCAGATAAAGTAGCACTTGATGGCAGGATAGTGTTTTCAGGTCACTTTTCTAAACTTTTTTCATGGGAACCTCTTCTGGGAGTTGAAGTGAAGTCCTCCTACAGTTTTGAAGCTAATGTCTCACTTTGTGAAGGGAGGGCGGGTTTCCTGCAGATTATAGTTCAGGGCAGAATCCACACTTTTTTCCTCACACATATGTAGGAAGTTATGAATCAGCAACCATAAATCCAGAATGGCTTCTTAAGACTGGCTATTTCTCATCCTTATGAGTCAGTAGTACCTTCTCCATCCAGCTTGACTGTCTCGCCACCTACTCTTCTGGAAAATAAAAATAATGTGAAAAAAGAGGAATTCAAATGATTTAATTCAAAACCCCCACAATACACCCACGTAAAGATTGTCTTTGCCAATTTTGATGTATAATCACACAAGAGAAAACTCTGAATAAGGCAAAGACTTGCATACTGTTGTTAGAGTGGACTTATTGGCTACTTTGGAGAAGTCTGATATTGCTACATGTTGGCTTTCTCCTGCAGCCTGTTTTTCCTGGAGCTTGACAATGAGGATTTTGCCTGTTCTCCGATTTGGTAACTGTGACAGGGACAGAAATGGGCTTGAGCAGAATACAGACTAAGAAGGCATGAGCAAACTGGAAAAATGGTGAAGACACCTTACCTAAGCTCCACAGGCACTGTGTTTGCAGAGGCTAGAGTCAATTTTACACAGAAGCAGTTACAGTAGGAGTTGGTGATGTATGTCTACTGGGACATGATGAGATAAAGCATCCATAACTCCCATTTTAAGCCAGCTGAGCATCCCTTCAGATGCCATTATCCCATAGTGTTTGATGTAAATAAGCATGGATTGTTTATGTGACTTGAGAAATATATGCTCAGCACTCTGCCATGCACTCTGTGTTGTCAAGAGAAAACTTTGCCACTAAAGTTGCATGAACTTACAAACTACATGGAACAGATAAAATGAGGTGGACTACCCAATATGAGAGCTAGGATGGTCTGGAGTAAGAGGACGTGCTGTAGAAGTTTTGGTATTTTAAATGAGAACAGAAAAGAATACAAAGTATAAAGGGAAGAGAAAGAAATCACAGGTTTCAGGTGTGGTGGAAGGCTTGTGTAGTGTAGTGATGTCTATAAGGCATATATTAGTCAAATATTACATTTTAGAATCTTGAAGATTCATTGAAATGATGCTTCATTAAAAAAAGAAATAGGCGTGTACATACTTTATATAAACCCTGACAAACAGTAGTGCATTTTTCTGCATCTGGTTCTATGGAAAACAAAGGATCAGTTGAATGGCAAAGCTGAATATTTGTAAGAGCAGACCCAACAAAATTGAAGTAGCATATAGATCAATATGATATTTACATGATCTTCTGGGTTTTTTTTCAGAAACCCTGCCCCAAACAGCATACACTAATAGGCTCTTCTCTAGGAACAGATCAGGAGTGAAAGCGAGCAATCAACTCTCTCAGATCCCTGTCTCAGTTGTGGAGAAATTTAGATGTGGAGTGAATGAAGTGCAGAAACAGTGAGGAAAATCTCATTATTGAGGTACCTACATCATGGACATGGTTGAGATATTTGAACTTTTCCTTGCAGAATGAAACTCTACTCCTGCTTCTGCCAGATACTTTGCACATGACGATAGGCCAAACTTTGACAAGATGCCTCCAAACTCACGTTTCTCATTTTCTATGCACCCAGCTAAGCCTGCTGAGCATTCACAGATGCAGACAAGGGGAACTGAGCTTCACATCTGGAGTTGGCAAGTGGGCTAAGAAGTCAGGCTGCAGGTGTCTCAGACAAAGGATCCTTAATGGTAGGTAGTTTTTAACCTTATTTTGAGCCATAATTCTGAAGTAAATAGGGGAAAATGAACCCTCTCCCTACATCCCTCCACATATCAGTGTTAGGCAAAGTTAGGCAAAGGTAATACCTTGCTTCTACAGTGATTATCATCTCACTCATAAAAAACCTGTGAGGCAATTAATTATTCTGTCTTCAGAGATGGTGAGTAGTAAGTATTAAATAAGGCTTGCGGAAATAATTATAGGAAAACCAAAATATTGAAGACCTGTTGCTGAAATAGAATTGGTACTAAGGCAATACTAGGCAAGGACAGAGGAGACATCTTTTGCAAATAGTGCATAATCATCTAATTGCTGGATCATAATGTGTGTGGTTGCTCATCTGGGCCTTCTTAACTCTCTGAGTAGGTTGTTCTGCTTTCTTCATGTTCTTGGAATATAGCTTTTTTTTTATTATTATTATTTCATAGATTTAGAGAAAATGACAAGGTGAAATTCTGCCATCTAGTATATACTGGCTTCTACAAAAGCAATGTAGACAGCTGGGTTCCAGTGGCAGATGTCTATGGACCTTCTGGAGCTAACAGAATAAATGTTACCAGGCAGTTAGGGTATGACATAGTCAGTTTTCTCAGCAAAATAGCTTCGGGTAGGTTGAGGCCTCTACTTGAAAATGCTTTTCCTGTTGACAACCCTTTTAGCCCTTTTGCCCTATTAGGCTTTGGAGCAGAGGATGCATCTGTTGACAAAGCCACTCATGTCCTCTGGTTTCCAGTGTAAATCCCAGTCTTGCTGCCGCTTTCTGCTCTTTCTCTGCAACACATATAATTCTATCTTGTTACTTCTAGCTCCCTTTTTTTAACTTCCTCCTTCTCATCCATTTTCAGACTTCTTCTGTCCTGTGCTCAAATTGTCCAAATTTCCCTTTCTCTCTTCCTGTCCTTATCTCAAGGCCACCCTCCTCTTGCCACTTCCTTCAGTGACTCATGTTTGGTGAAATACTTGAAAACTGTCTATTAAAAGAGAAAATGTTCAGTTTTGGAGGCATGGTAAGTTTCACATGTGCTATACTTGTGTTAGATGTACATTGGCAGCTGGAGAGGCTCAGAGTTTCCCCTCTGAGCTATTTCAGCCCAACTGCTTGAAGTTGTGTCTGATTGTACTCTTCTCAGATCTATTCAAGGGCCCCAGAGAGGGACAATCATAAACTGAGTAATTTCAAGTTGGCAGGTATTCCTGAAACATCATGACCAGACTTTACAGCCCAGATCCTACAAACAGGTATGGAAATACTCATGATGTAGATTATACAATGATGCATGTGTTTACATAAAAAAAGACCTCAGAAGCATAATCTTTTTAAGGCTACAGAATAATATTTTTTTTTCTCTGGCAAATACATAATAAATAGTATAAGAATAGTAGGATGAATCAAGGTCCATCAGCATCTTTGCTATTAGCTTTACATTTTAGTGGCATAGACTACTCATCTGAGAGCCAAGACTTGGCACATAAAATGTCAGAGTGGAACCACTGCTGTATAAAAGATGCAAACTAAACACACCTTCAAATTTCTAGCTTGTCAGGAGAAATATGGTTATTGCAGTTGTTGTTTGATTCACTAAGACAACTCTTGTCATTCACACAACAATTCTCAGTGGTAAGGATTTACCTACATGCCCTTAGAGAGAAAAGGCCTGTTATATGTACAAGGTAATTAAGACTGACTTAATGAAGTGGGTATTACTCTTTATTTTGTGAACTGGTAAATTCACCTTGGAAGAAATGTGCTTTCTCTACCTGGTAAGAGATCAAAATGTCCTGCTAGCTGTCATGGGAAATAAAATGAGATCCTGTGATATTAGTGTGGATTCTCTTATAGAGGATGTAAAATGTTAATAATACTCATAGCCTATACCATAAAATAAAACAACTAAACACAGCCTTCCTCCTTTAGAAAAATAGTCTTTAAAAATGGCTGCAGCCACTGTCAAGAATAATTTATCAGTGAGTCATTCATTGCCATAAAAAATGAGTTTAGTTTACCAAGAAAATGTTTGTTTCCTGCTATAGCAAGAATTCAGTGTATCAGCAAGAAAATGGAATCATCTCACTTGGCTGTAATGAACAGCTGAGTTATAGTGAAATCATAACTAATTAACAGCAATCAAGTAAGTACCTTGGCAAACTACAGGTGTTGTTTGTGGTGAGCAACTGAAGCTATTAAGTCCTGAATGAAAAATGGCTTTGGTTTAGCCAAAACTAAACACAAGTCACCACAACAAAAAATTACCAAGTTACAGTGTGGGTGATATGCAGGGAGGTGATCTAGAAAAAACAGGTCTATGAGGAACTTACAGAAACTGAACATAAGCTCTGCTGTATTCTTACCAGTGCTTCTGTAATTGGATGATAACTAAACCAACAGGTGTTGTCCAAATCATGTTAAGATCTTAGGGATCAAAGCTGACAAAAGAGAAAAAAAGCAATCCCCACAGAGAATACAAGAGGATAAAAACATAAAAGAATACAGAATGTCATCAATCTATTCCTGCTCTTTAAAGCATTCATTCCTCATGCTTATAACCTAAGTACTGTCTGAAACAAAAAAAACCCCCACAACAGCAACAAAACCAACCAACCAAAAAAAACCACAAACACACAA
>JANHGN010007526.1:0-32604 GCA_024605025.1 Megaceryle maxima | reverse complement strand
AGAAAAGAAAAGAAAAGAAAAGAAAAGAAAAGAAAAGAAAAGAAAAGAAAAGAAAAGAAAAGAGAAAAGAAGAGAAAAGAAAAGAAAAAAGAAAAGAGATAAGAGTAAAATTAAAAAAAGGGGGAAATGTGGGGACTGGAATGCCAATGACTGATACCCATTTCTCTTCTTGTGATGACCTTTTCTGGTAAGCTTGTCAACAGCAAAAGCAAGAAAAGGATGGCATGTGTGAACAATGGTGGCAGGGTGAGAGAGTGATCACCAAAATCAAATTAAAATCAGGGTGCAGTAGCAGGTAAAAGTGCCTGAAATAAATAGACAGAAGTGACTTTTTTACAGCATTTGTGAGCTTCCTTAGGCCAGAGAAATTATTGGAAGGGCATTATTAGGAGATACAAGAATGGCTGACTTCAAATAAGAAATGTCCTGTTACCTCCACTCTTTCCAGAAGAGACATAGTGCTCAGATGTGGTAGCACTGTATACAGTATAAACATCTGCTTAAGGATGGGCAAAAGCATGACAGCTTGATGGAAACTCAGGGGTTTGGCAGTAATGGTGTGTCTGTGTGATGCTGTAGGATGTTCCCTGGGTAGTTCTGAATTACATACTAGGGTACTTCCAGTTGCTTAACTAGCTCAACCACACAAGGCACGTGAAAGCCGATAACACTGTACTAACCTGAATAATGCAACTCCGTGTTAAATGAAACAGGGGGAGTTGGATGACAAAGGAGCAGTGAGGACCTACTCTGACATGGAAGAAATGGAAACCAAGGCTCTGCTTTTCAATCTGTCTCTGTGGAACCAGATATTAAAAGCATTGCTTTTTATGAATTGACCAAAACCATAAGTTTAGCAACCCTCCTTGTCTGTCACTGAGGTCTTTCCCTGAGGTGAGGGACCTTGATGTCTTGGGGGTAGCTCTTTCTTCTCCCTTTGATGTTTAGGCTTGGTCCTGGTACCCCATGTACTTAGCTCTACCTAATACTCCAGCCCTGTGGGTTATGAGCAGTCTGACAGCCCACTCAAGGCACATCCTGGCTGGAAGGAAAAATCTGGAGGGACTGGAAAGAGAAATACATAAGTAGAATTGGGATAAGAATAGATCACCACACTCAGTACTGTTTGGAAGAGGGGATAAAGATGCACTTGTTAAGGAATGAATAGAATGGGGAAAAGATGGACAATATGCAGGTAAGAGGAAAAGGCCCATTCTTGGTGTTTACCTGAAGACTATCTCAAACATCACCGTTCTCCTGCTATGTCACCCTTTGGGAGAGACCAAGAAATTCTCCATCACCTCTACAGCAATATTTGCAAAATCTCAGTTAACAGAAGTGTTTCAGACAGCAGTGTGACTAATCTCCCCACACCACCTCAAATCTGTCTCATAACCAAGTTCCTCTTTTTGAAGAGAGCTCTCATCCCACTGCACGGAAAAGCTCGCCCACATCTGTGATGCCTTCTCTGGAACAACAGAAACAAAAGATGACAAACCTAAAGCCTACCCTAACTGTACAATCAGTTGTTCTATAAGCACAGGGGGAAATTTGAACCACTCACAAAAAAAATGAACACCCTGCCCTTCAGTATTAGCCAGTGACTATGGACACAACATTGAGACCACTAATGGTATTCTCAAGGAGGCATAGCTGTTAATCAAACTGAAATGCATCACAATCCAATCAGTATTAAGAAACCTTACTTAATTCCAAAACATCACAGTCATTTTTTTTCCCCTAACCTTCTCTTTGTGAGCAATATTACTTCAGATCAGCGGTGGTCCATCTCCAGCAATACCCAGGCTATCACAGTTGTAGCTGTGGCTTCTTCCAAACAGTAATCATGTCAGCATATAACATAACAGATTGAACGATGAAGTTCTTTGGAGAAGGCATGGAGAAGCGTTCACCTTGGAACAGACACACATGCAGGTGAATGATTCATTTAATCTCTTTAATACCCAAAAAAGTAATGCCACATGGCTTTCCACATGGAGGATAACCCATTCTCATGCTGATTTCCACAAGGATAAGTTTTTCACCTGGAGTATAAGGTGTGGCAGAGGAGGTCAGGATAAGGAAGATGGTCATTGCAGAAGACACTGAAATCTGTACTTCCATTGTTGTGTTAGTGACTAGTGAAATAGGGGTATATGAAACAATTTAGTTGAGCTCTCTGGGGAAGTCAGATTGGAAGATGTAAAGGTTTTTGTCATATTCTCAATATATACTGCTGGTTGATCATTTGCTTGTCTTCCTGTTTTATCATCTACTTTTGCATGTTCAAGTGGCAGATAGGGCCAGAGGTTTTGTTTTCTGGTTTTTGAACTAATTTGAAGTTGGGTTTTTTTTAATAGATGTGGATTTGTTGCCACTACTATTACATTACATATAGAGTAAATATCCCTGTGGTAGTATCCAGTAGCAGATACTGGAACTACAGAAGCAGAACATGGAGGACAGCAGAGTTTGCCTGTCCAACCAAGGTAGCTTGGATCTATGGGCTGTCTCATTATACGAAAGTAGCTGAATCAGCCTCCTCTGTGCCACGCTGTATCATGTGCACTCACTGACTTCACCAGATCACCTCAGGGATCTGTGTCTGACATGAAGTAGTACACGTGTAGTAATGATGTCTCTACACTCTTCCCTTCTATAACAGGGCAAATTAAGTTGAAATGACAGTGAACATTATGAAGGTTTAGAGTCAGTGTTGGAGGCTTAGATAGGCCATTCAGTGTGAAGTCTCATGCTTTAAAATTTTGATAGTGGAGAAATCATATAAGCATTTAACATGGTCTCCAGGAACAATGTCTTTGTACCTTTCTATAACCAGAACATCCAGCTATGCTATAAAAAAAATAGTCACATTTCAGACAGTAATGAAAATAAATTAATAACAAGAACTACTGAGCCCTGCCTTTATGGAGTCATTCATACTTCTTAATAGTGCATGTATAACCCTACAAAACCTGAAATGCTAAGCCACTGCCAGGCAATTGGATTTGGCATCATAGGTATGACAGAAAATGCCCATTGTTACTGGCTTATAGGCAAATTTTCTTTGAGTTATGAACACAGAGTCATGTGCTTTTAGTTATTATTTCTGATGTGTCCTACCAGGGTATGCTTTACAGTAGCATTATATAAGACCAGACCTAAAGTGAGCTAACAGCATGTGACACTTCAGTTGACTTAACATAAACATGAAAAATTGCCCTAAATTCTTGGGTTTATTAAGCAATTGTGGAACTTGCAAGAAGCTAGAAGACTTCATATTTTAATAGCTGTGTTCTTTGATGGTGATGCAATCTTTGGTGAAAAATGTCAATCAAATCCAAAGTGTGTTGCATACTTCCTGGGGATTTAATTGGGACCCTGTGTTTGTCTTCATACCCTGTCTTATCCTATATATATACTTGCAGTGGAGACAATCTTGCTTTTACTGAAAGGAGGACAAATCTAAGGTTTTGCCTTCCTTCAGGAGAATTGTGCTAACAAAATGTACAGAAAATAATGCAATCTCTCTAGATACTGTAGTTTTTTTTCTTTAGGGAGCACAGGACTGGAAAGGACCTAATGGCTTTCCTTTTCCAGTGTCCTTCCTATTTTCAGTTACCCTTCTGTCTCATACACTGTAAAGCCATGCACTGGGTGACCATGGGAAGTGAATTCTGCCCTGGGCTGTAGAAAAGTGCAAGGCAGTCAAGCTTTGGAGAAGGTTGCATTTCTTTCTGTGGACCGTCACTGAAATGGGAGGAGGCACATATTTTTCCAGCAACTTTGGCAAATATTTGTCAGGACAGGAACACTCATTTTGAAAAGTCCTTTCTTTTATACCCTAATGAAGAGGCTGCCTGATGGGTGTTTCTGCTGTGCCAAAAATGGGTGTCAGTGGGAGCAGCAGCTACTTACTCTCAGCTTGTCCTTCCTTCTTGGGAGTAGTCACTACATAAATGTTATTTTTTGTCTTTATTAGATTTGTATGGGATGGATCGCACACAGCTTGTGTATGCAAACCTGGAGTTTGTTCATCAGAACAGAGAATTTGTGCTAAATTTTTTCTGGAACTACTAAACAAGTCAATTGACAATACCTAAAATAGATTTTTGCAGTCTTAGAATGCAGTAAAATTTTGGAAGAGGAAGTATTACAAAGATGGATTTCTGCTAGGTTTGTCCCACATTATTTGTAGTCCCTTTTGCAAACCACTGGAAACTTAAAGCCACTGTTAAGAGGTAGGTAAAGAGAAGGTGTAAAGAAAGGAAAAAGTAAGTGCTTCAGCTTCAGGCAATGAGAAATAAATATACATGACCAGGAAAGGTGCTTCCTCTCAGTTCACTGTTATCTATTTGCTATCAGAAAGAAGAGTCCAGTGTCCTGCATTTTTTGTGATGACTGCAAATATTTTAAATAATGCTATTAGATTAATTATGAGGCAGACATTCTACAACGAAGAGCAAGGTTCCTGTCTGACCTGGAAAAAAATTACCTCCTGACTCCAGATAAGTTTACAGGTTAGATCCTGAACATGATAGTCTTACAAGTAGTATAAGAACTGAATGCCTCAGCACTCTTTGCCTAAATCCTTACCTCCAGCTGTGGCAAACCTAGAATGCTCAGAGGAAAGCTGTATTCACCTTGCCAAGATGGGCACCAAGTATGAGTAAGACTGGAATTTCTCTTCCAGTCCTACCAAACTACTGGAGGAACCCTGAAACATGGCATTAAATGCTCCAGAAATCTGGTGCAAAAAAGTAGCACAAACATCATTTGAAAGAGGAGCACACTGGATGCTCACAGGCTCAGGTCACAAGCATTAATTTTCCAATGGTCATGAGACTTAATTCTGTGTCTTACTTCTGGTCTGTTTGCTCTCTTAACTTTAGAAATGCTTAATATTCTGGAGCCTGATAGTGTCTTGTCTTGATGGTGATTTAACAAAAGAAAGGGCAAGCTATCTTAACCTCACAATCTGCCAGGAGGACTGTGCTGCCCTGTGATACAATTGTCTATGAATGTCTTTTATTTATTTTCACTGATCTACATGATCTTTTCTTCAGCTTGACTTTAGGCTTCTCATTTCCCTCTGGATTTTCTTTGAATTCAGACAAACTTTTTTTTTTTTTTAATTTGCTTTTGCTATAAGCTTGCCATTCTCCTCCTCATTGAAATTGGGTTTGCCTTTACATTTCTATTTATTTCTGGCTTTACTCAGGGGTCCCTTGTGAGGGAATAGATCACAATCAATCTTGTAGGCCATAGTTATTGCTCCAACTGTAATCTTCCATAATATGATAACAGTTGTGAATATCAATCTTAAAGCTTCTGTAACAGCTCTGTGGAAAGTGCTAAATAAGGGACTAAACCTTACAGACACTTGGAAGGTTAAATTAGCGCAGTGGATGAAGATGCCAGTGTTTTGAGTAGGGCAGATTAGTAAGTCTCTGCTACACTGAAATGACTAGCTCACCATCAGGTTAAATTCTAGCCACCTTCCATTCATAAATCTCCCAGGTATCATAAATAGCTGCTTGTGTTTCATCCCCACTGTTTCATTCACTGACATCAATTCAGCTGTTTTCCTAAAAGTGAAGGTCAGGGTAGCCAGGGACAGGCCATGCCTTAGCTATGAGTCTTCAGAACTGGAAAAGCAATTATGTTTGCCCACATTTATAACTTAGAAGACACTTTTTTTTTTTTTTTTGGTGGGCTTCTCTATAAATGTGAACTCTGAAAATCTTTACCGCTGGCCTTAAATTGTAGATTTCTCTCTGTTTTTATAAGGCCTTGTGATGTTAATGAAAAGAATACTGCTGTTGTCAGTATTTCCATAACCAAAACCAGCTTCCAAACCCCATATTTCCATCATTAAATACCTTTTAAGTATTCCATGCAATATCTCCACAGTTATATATGTACATGCCAGTTAATGGCTTCCTGTTTTGTGGGAGCTGCTTCCAGACTGCAGGAAAAAACACAGTCGGAAAATACTAATATTTTTAATGCATTTGTCTAATACTTTTACCACAAAGCTACATTAAAATAATATGAGGGATAAACTTAAACACACAGAAGCTAGGAAATTGTGTGATAAGTTGTCTGAAAACCTACTCTGACAATACATAGTTAGAATGTTGAGATATTACTAAATAATGGGACACACTACCTATATAATTGTATGGAAATCATCTGATCTTTTCATACTTACCTGCTAGTTGTAGGAGATTACATATAACAATTATTATTCTTAATAATAAAAGTCACTGACCATCACTGTTTCCCATCCTTTACCTGTATGAAACACAGGATTCTGTATTTCTTGAGTCATAGGAAGCAAGATATTAAATGCATTGTTTTCTCTCATGTACTACATTCTTACAGATACTTTATAGCTACCTGACCTCATTAATATTTTTAAATAATAAATTTAACAGTTTATGACAATCTCACACTCTGGGTCATATGGGATCAGCCTACACAGCACTCTAACTATAGACTCTATAGGGTCAATCTTGTACCCCATCCCAAACCTTTCTAATGCCTGTCCTGTGTTTATACAGATCTCTGCTCTGAGTGAATTCGTGCTCTACCCTGGAAGTACCAGTTTTTTACTACTGACTAGAAAAGAAGCCAATAGCAAATAAACTCCTGATTTGGCCCTCCTGTAAGTGCCTGCATTTGAGTAGTCTGTATCTTGTTTATGGTACCAAGTTTATATGATTTCTTCTTGATTTGAGCAACTATAGTCTAAGATTTCACTTATTTTCACATAAATTTTAGACTTTGTTTAGCTTGGCTGTTTGTATTTACTAGCCATTAGACAATGTGCAGAACTAGACTGAGAATGGACTAAGAGTAGACACCTGCATAATGCTCATATCACAGAGTTACAGAGTCACATCCCAGCTGGCTTCTCTCATGTGATGGTTTGGTATACCTCAGATTCTTTGCAACACACAGTGCTTTCAGACAGTAAGCCTCTAATCCTGTCTTCAAGGACTATGCTGGGAATGATGTATACTAAAAAGAAAATTTCAGCATTGTAATGTTTGCATTTCAGGTGCCTAGCCTTATAGTTATACAAATTATGGTGGAGTATGGCGATACTTTGGTGCCCCAGACGATGACCCAAAACATCTATGTACTGGGCTGCCTGGAGTCTGGGATGTAGACTTGGGGACTTTGGTACTTCACATAAGGCCACAGCACCCCTTCTAGGTACCAGCTAAACCGATGTCAACGCGTTTAAAGACTAAAGTTTATTTCCAAAGAAGTTATGAGATTTGAGCTCATCTTATTGATAACTGACTTACTCATGTAAAATCCTTTGGTTTGTTTACTATGTCTGCTTTTGGGCAGACATGTACTGCCTAATTACAAACTGTCCTTGGTGGACAGAGAATTTGTTGTTGGCCTGCAAATTTACTTCATATAATATTTGGGAACTAATAAGATGATAACTGAAAATGAAATCTACGTATCAAAAAGCAAAACCCAAAAAGCCAAAGTGAGGAAACTCAGAGATAAGACTGCAAGACTGTTCAAAGAGCAGTTCTAACTAGGCATCAAAAAGACTTTAGCTTGGTGCTGGGAGAGAGCTGTACACTTCAAGTACTCAATCTGGATGTGGCAGCAATGATATTTTCCCTACTACTTTATCAACTGGTTTACAGTTCTGTAGATGCTTCTCACAGCAAATGATCTATGGACATGTAAAGCTAAGCAGTCATAATTGCTCTTTAAACCCTGAAACTAGGGCAGATTAACTTGATAGGAGGGGCATTAAGGTCAGTTGAGAATTGTAAGCTAGTCATATCTTGTGAATCCATCTATGGAGAGAAGCCCACAGAGTTTTTGGCAGCTAATATGCAATCATTCAAGTCCTACCATTTAGGGAGACAGAAAGACTGGGTTACTTTGTTTTGAATTTTAATTTTCCTTACAGTGGAAAAACAAATAAAAAAAATCAAAGCAGCAGCACATGGTTTCATACCGAATAATTGAAAACATCTGTAAGTAATTCTGATTTACTAGTCCTTCCAAGGGCATGTATCTGGTTAATTTAGTATGGCAGCCTCAATTAAACAATCCCTGGTAGCATGTTGTGGCTAATTACTTACTGTTTACCCCAGCCTTTTTTTCCTTTGAAAAAGGATCCTTCTTTTCTCCAAGCATGCCTGTTTTAGATTGAAGCTAGTGCTTTGAATATGATTATTTAAATTTAAGATGCCCAAAGCAATAAGAAAAGAAAGTCAAATAAATGATTTTACGCCCCATGCCATCTGTTTAGCAGGTGAGGGAGAACATATGCTATTTTCCTAGTTTATTAGAGAATTATAGCATGTTAGTGATTTAAAGTGTGTTATAACAAAGTTAGCAATCATTATCAATAGCTCATAGAGTTTGTATGCAGCACAGCAAAAAGAAATTCATCCACCTGGAGTGTTCACAAGAGATTTTGGGTTCAATGTGCTTTATCACTTTAGGAAAAAAAATCCCTATTTTTTCCCTTCCCCTCTGCTCCCCTGAAATAGCTAGTTTATGTTGCACAGCTTATGTGTTTAGTTCAATGACCACAAATGCCTTATATCCATTAAAAAAAAAAAAAAAATTGTGGAAAATTATAAACATTTTTTTTGAAAAAAAAATTATTACATGAGACAATAATTGTACACTTGCTCTATTTTTAAGCACTCTTGGTATACCAAGGTACTTTTGAGAACATTAATGGAATGTAATAGGTCTTCAGACTGTCCTCTTGCCCATTGTATTTAGTGGAAACATTTCAGACCTTCCATGCAAATCCTGACGTCTGACTCTGAAGTTTAACACACCCAAATTGTTTCAACATTCCCAAAAGCTAGTCCATGTCTCTAGGTAAAACCTTACTTTTCAACCTAATGAATGAATTGAGGAGTTGCTTCAAGTTTAGGCACTCTTGAAAGTTTAACTACTTCACTGAAATACCTTAAAGGAAGCTTAAAGGAAGCTTGCATTAAAATCTAAAAAGCATTCATTTTCATAGGTTAGGAGACATGAGAAAGCAGTAACCTCATCTCACTGCCCTTCTTGCTACCACACATGTACTCCTGCTCTCTGTGCTGCCAGTCTCTTCCAGACTACTCAGTGTCCAGACTGAATCTACATTGAATCCTCATGGCAAGCATTTCTTGAAAACGTGTTTTCGGCTGCTTTCCACAACTATGATTGAGCCCAGGCAGGTGTTATGCAGTTCCTGAACTGAGCTTTCATAGGTACTGTGAGCACAATGAATTTTTAGAAACTTCTAATCTGGGGAGAATGGAAGCTGTGCCTGCTAGATGTGGACAGAGAGCTGGTTCACAACCCAGGGTCAAAATCCCTACCAATCCTATCAAACAAAAAGTTCTGTATGCAGGGTTGTCAGTCCTACTTATTTTAAATTTCATTATATTTAAAGAAATTTCAAAATTAATCACAGTTTGAAACAAATTTTCAGTGTTTCATTCTGAAAATACCCAAACTCAATACATAGAATTAGTGGACATTTTCCCTTGTTTTCTCTGCTTAAAGTGGTTTGAAGATCATCACATCTTTTTATGGGTTGTTTCTTTCAACTTGAAAATGCATTTTTCAAGGAGAAAAAATTTGCCTATGAAATTTTGCTAATCCCTCACATATACAGAGAATGCAAATGGCCTGAAAGATTCCTCTAGCATAGTTTTAAATTATTCTGTACACGATAATGAAGAATTTAACCGTCAGTCTGGTTGCCACTGCCTTGCCTCCAGGCATAGGCAATTGTTTAGAGCAATAGCCTTCTGGGGCCAGCAAATTGGCCATAGCACTTGTGACTAGTCCATGTTCTGAGGATGCCAGAACATTGGAAAGCCAGGAGTGCTACTGTGGAACGGGAATACATGGCAGCAGATATCACTAGGGGCATAGCTATTCCCAGAGGCAGCCATCACTGCTCCTATTTTTCCAGAAGAATCAGTGAGACTGATTTTCCATGGTTTTCCCTCAGCTTCACTTTCTTGGCAGCCTATTTCCTCAGTGGGACCTGAGCCAGTGTCATTGGGCAGCAAAAATTATTTTTCTTACACTGCTGAAAACCTCTGAACTGGTCATCCCTCACTCATTTGAAATCACTGAAGGTTTGCTTTCCTCATGAATCATATACAGTTCCTCATTTTCATCATATAAATAGGACAGAGGAGAAACACACCATCTAGTTTCTGACCTGTAGAAGAGCAAGTGTATGTGAGAAGTGCTGTGCTGTTTTCAACTGGCTTGCATTGGGCTGTGTTGAGGTGTCAGGCTGGAGCTACCTCTGATGTCTTTGCACCGAATTTCATTGCACAGCATGGCCAAACATGGCTGGATTTGATGGTGTCCTCCAGTGAAGTGATCAAAAACTGCAGTGGTGAAACCTGCTCTTGTTTCTTGAGGGGAGGGAGGGAAAAAAAATTAAAAAAAATTTATACATATACCATATTTGTAATTGACCTTAAAACCACATTTGTTTTCAGCATTTACAAGGAAACCTTCACTTATGTTAGTCCCAGGGGGTTATGTTCTGGGACACTGAGGCACTAATAATTTTCCAAACCTTAGTTAGGAAACCTTAGTGTTAAATTCCCCCAGCTCTAGAGGACAGCACTGGGAAAGACCACATGACTAATAAGACAGCACACAGAGGTGCACTGGATCTCACTGTTACTGTCAAGTCACTTGAAGGTATCAGTCTACACATGGTTACTTCAGCAACTTCAGGCAGCCCAAGCCTTTGCCAAAGACAGTCACTGTGTTCTCCAAGGTTGGCAGGCATATTCCAGAAAAGTCCTACTAACTCTTGGGCAAGATGCATTCGTTTTGTTCTTTTTTTTTTTTCCTATTTGCAGTCTGGCTTGTGTGATGTAAAGCAATTTAGAATGCAACACAAATAATGTTTAAGAAAGCCATATGACACCAGAGGGGAGATGTTGACAAAGAACATTGAGATGCAAAGAACATTGAGATGCAGTTAGAAAATCATTCCTTGATATGTGGTTGTGACCACAGAAACACACTGATGCAAAACCCTGTGCTGTTGCAGCCTGCTCTTTCAAGCCATTTTTATTGAATCTACTTCTAGGAGAATCTGAAAGCCTCTTCAGTTTTTTTAAAACTTGAGGCCTCTAATCAATGTTAACAATGTCACAGAAACTGAACCAATACTGCCACTATTCTGAACAGAAACAAAGTTTCAAAGACCTAATATCTTTCACAATGAAATCTAAGTAATAAAATACCACATACTCTGTACTACAGTGTTCCACCTCTGTGTTTATCTAATGGATCAGTACCTTTATTTTGCCCCCTGTATAGAGTGAGCATGTTCTCACAGAGGCATATTCCAAAAATATTCTAACCTTCTATTTCTCCTGTGAAAAACTGGAGATGGTATAGTATGACATTCAACACATGGCCACAATAAAAAGAATCCAAAATAAATTATGGCTTTATTAGCTCACCAGCTGTGCTTGCTGCCAAGCGACCTCATGTACTGTTTCAGTGGCTCTACTGTTCATGACTCCTTTTTTCCCAGGAGAGAGCTCTCATTATCCTTCAAAGAATGAAAACATACTTGTGAGATATAATAGAGGAAAAGGGCAGCAAATGTTAAGCAATGTCTGAACTCTAAGTATTTCTGCCAAAAAAGAGTAATTGACATGTTTGACAAATTAAGAGACCAGTGATCCTTTACTTCTTGAGCTATAATAATAATAATAATTAAGAAAAATCCCACCCCATATACATTTCTCAGACCCCAGCCTTCCCATTTCCTGTTGTATTTTTTCTCTTTCAAAACTGGATGATCACACAAGTCACTCTGGCTTATTGCTTTGACACAGGTGCCCAGGTTTCTGGTGACTGTTTTCCCTATTTAATTTACCTTGCTGCCAAAGCGCAAGACAGTCATGGAGCCAGAGTACCACAACTCTGCCAAAGCAGCCGTTTCAGAGCTTTCAGCAATAGGAATGGACCAACCCTGTCCCTGGGATTTCTGGTATCAAGAAACCCTACAAAAAGTTTGATGCCCTTTCCATCATAAATATTGCTCACTCCTGTGTCATATCTGCTGTAGAAAGATTAACAGCTTATCAATATTTCTTTTTTATTATTATTATTGTTATTTTCTGAAGTCTGTGGGAGCCTATTTCTTCCTTCTGATTTTTGAGGGAGACCCAGGGAGTTTAAATGGTTATATTTAATTTCTGTAGTTGATGACACATGAGTTCCTTCTATTAAGACCCTACCAGTTGGGAGGAGAAGCAATGGTTTCTCCACTGTATTATTTAAAAAGCTATAAAGCTCCCTTCCGTTTTGCCAAGACAATATACTGAAAACCTTCTATGCTATTTCACTCTGAATATCATTGTGTTCCCTGGGAAGGATTCATACTTCACAGTGAATGTTGTCAGACTGAATTAGCCTTATGATGATGAGAAAATATAACAGAATGGAAGTATAGAGAAACCAGAAGAATGACACAGAAAAAATGAAAATCTTGCACATTCAACATCAACATCTTCAGCGTCAAACAATGTGATTATTTCACTCTACTTATTTCCTGTGCCGCACCTGGAATAATGTGCCTACTTTTGGTCCCTCCAGTTGAAGAGATAGATTTAAAAAATGTAGATGATCCAGCAAAGGGACACTAAGATGATTAAAGAGCTGGAGAAATAGTCATATGGAGAAAAATTATACAGATTGGGATTTCTCATACTAGAAAAGAGAGGGTTTAGGGGGAACATAGTCACAGTCTTAACAAAATGGTAGATATAGAGAAGATGGAAGTGCTCTCACCACACAGATGCATGGTAACAGGACAGGGGGAAACGGGAGTAAGTGGTTTCAGGAGAAATTCCACCTGGTACTAAGAAACTATTCTTTACCAAGAGAAAAAACAAACATTGAATTAGGTTGCCATGAGAAGGGGTGAAAATGTTCAAGATCTGGTTTATCAGGGCCCTAGATAACCTAGTCTAAGGCCTTGTCTTCAACAAAAGGTTGGATTGAAATTTTCCAAATCAAGTAGGATAGAAAAGAACCTTGCTCCTTGATTTCCAGGAAAACAAGACCAGTGCTGGTTGACAGTTGTCCTGGTTTGAGTGAGAACAGAACTAATTCTGTTCAGTGATTTTACTTTTAAACTCAGTCTGTTTTAGCTATCTGTGCTTTCTGAAGCTAGCAACATGTTTTCACAGGCAGTGTCTGCAGTTAGCAGTGATAACACCCCATGTTTAGAGTTACTACCAAAGACTGGTGTGCAGACCAAGGCCACTGATGGATCTTGTGTACCACACTGGGGGCCACAGAAAGTAAATGGTCGCACCTGCAGGGAGGAGCGGACAGGACAGGTGACCCTAAACTGACATAATGAGGTATTCCATCCCTTATACATCATATTTGGTATGAAGCTGAGGGATCACGAGGGTCAAACTTCTTCCAGCTTCTTCCTTGCTTCTTCAATGGCTGGCATCCAAGGAGGACTCTGTCCATTCTTCCTTTGATCCTGATCTGTGTGTTCCTGAATCCAGTGCCAGAATCCAGCTCCTGAACATGGTTCCCATCAGCCACTGAGTTCAATCTGGGACTTCCCCTCTGCCGGCTCCACAGCATCAGTGGTGATGGTGACGTAATTGCCATCAGCCAGGTTGGGTTTGATACTGGTTTTGTGTATATTTGTATATATTCCATTTTATTATTATTATTATTATTATTATTATTTTCCTTTTTATTAAAGCTGTTCTATTTTCCTTTTCTAACTGTTAATTCTCTCTCCCTTATTCCCTTTCTTTTCCCCTTTGGGGAGGGAGAGGGGTTTAAAAGTGTCTGTTATAGGTCTAGCAGACTGCCCTGATCCCAAACCGTGACAGCAGTAAAGTATTTTTAGGTTGTATTTGCTTTCCAAGCAGTCTCTTAAACAACATCTTCAAGTTTTCTCTAGCATTAGTCACCAAATCTGTTCTACATCTTTACTATCTCTGCATCTCCTTTCTTTGTTTTCACATGTTAATCAGCTACAATGTTGATGCTTCTTTAGATGTCTGATAGCCCAGACAAAACTACAGCTTTGAATAGGTTGTTGGAAATTAGGAAAACCCTAACAAATCACCTTCAGGCATGTAAGGATCATCTCTATGGCAAGTACATGGCAGAACTGCTCTGCATACAAAGTGCAGCCCACTGTAGCACGAGTTCTGGTTAATCTAACAATGGTGCTGGAGGCAATGCCCACACATGGCTTCTCAGTTCAGTGAATAAGTCTAAGCAAAGGCCCATTTTATGCCAGTTAAAGTTCTGGTACCTGAGCTTCTATTCTGGTACTATTGCTGCTTCTATAACAGAAGATAGAAAATGAAATCCACCTACTAAAAGCATACACATGCATGAACAACTTACCCTACTACATGACTACCTACTACAAATATAACTTCCAATTTGAAACTGAAACAATTTGCAGATGTATTTAATTTTGCAAGTCCCGGTTTCATGCTCACTCAGGACATGACAGGTGTACTCTATTTTATGCATTAGAATAAGTTCAGGGCTGTACAACTTGTGCCCAAAAGAAGTATTTAAATATTTAACGTTTCCTGCCTGTAATGTAGTTGCCCTTTTCTTGCTTCAAATGCGCTACGTTTAGACAGAGGTGAGAAATATTTCTGAGCCACCGGTAAATATTCTGTAGATGGTTTTGATGTGATATCATGCACCTTCAAAGACAAGATTTTTGCCAGAGTGCTTGCTTGGTTTGCTAGTTTATGACTATGGTGCAACTGAGACAGAAACATTAGAAAAATATTGGCACTCCTACTACTCTGCCTGTTTCTTATGATAAGTTCTTGGGAGGGAAAGAAAGTGGTCTGACATTCAGGGAACAGCAGAAATGTGAGAGTTTTCTAACATAGATCAGATATTGATATAAAACCTATCAGAGTAAGAAATGAGTTGATTATTTTGTGAAAATGAAGGGGAGAACCCCAGGGGAAGTTATCGCTATGGTCCTATCAACCCTGGTTACAGAAACAGATATGCAAAGCCCATGCTTAAATCTTAGAATTTTTCATATGGTTGTTAACAAAGCAAGAAAAAGAAAGCAAATGCTTTTAAAATAATGAAAATACATGTAAAAGAGAGGAGGGTTTATTTCTACTTAGCATCAGCAGTCAGTGGAAGATAGAAATGAGAACATGAAATATTTTAATAGTAAGCTTTCAAGTATATTTAAAAATTAAGTTCAAAGTACACAACAAATTGGCAGTATTACAGTAGGTTTCTTTATGCTGTTTTTCTGCAGTCAATGGTTTACTAAGGAGAACAAAAGGAAATGTAAGAAACATATACTTGGATGATGAAAATTAGTGAGGATATAATTACACAACAGTGTCTGTGTCTTCATTAGGAAGTGATTTGGCACAAGAGCTTTGGATTATTATATAGAGACAGGAGACACTGAGGCTCTTATACCTTCATGTTATATGGTTCAGGAGATTCACTTTGGACTGAATTTTGTCTTGTCTTCTGCATCATATTTCCCAGAACACGTTTCAAAGCTTCCCATAGAAGTGGATTTGGCCTGAACCTTTTTGCCTGATGTGCAGCTTGGAGATCATGGAAGGACATGTATTCAGCCTTGGGAGGAATCTGGAAAATAGCGCGATAATACCCCAAACCAAAGTGCTAGTATAGGCACAGCAACATGTGTTACTTTGAGGCCAACCAATGCCTTGGTACAGTGTGCTAAACCTGGGATGCAGCAATGCCAATGCCAGTGACTCTTTGGAAACCCAAAGAAACTGTTCTGTGCTCAGAGGTTCCCTGAAGACAAAGAGCAAAGAGATTCCTGTACACTTCTAAGAGCTTCACAGCCATCTTCTTTTGCCCTTATGTATTGTCACCACTTCTGCAGTTATCTGGCAATGAGGTGGGATTTCGCAAACAAAGCAGTAGGTAGATGAGAGAAGAGAGGAGGCAAGTCAAGGAAAGGGTGGCTCTCCAAAGTGCTGTTCCCAGGAAATCAGGAAGTCCTGCTGATAAGCCTGTCTGTGCTGATTTTACAGGTCTCTTTCCAGACCTGAGAATCCTCCCAGGGAAATGCAGGACCTGGGGAGACTGTTCCCATCATCAGGAAGGAAGGGAGTAAAGAGCATTGATGATACTGGAGATGCCTCAAGTTCCCCAGGATTTCCATAAGATCCATGTGCTTCCTCTGATGCTATTTCAACATGAATAGGTCCCTTCACTTGTGCCACTGACATGTGGAAGTGCTTCTAGTTACTGTTTCACCTTCTGGGTCTTCAAAGTTGCAGGCAGCTGAGAAACAGATAACAGCTGAGGAGAAGCAAGAAAATAAGTCAACTTGCTAAAGCACTTTCAGGAACATCACAAACTGGTGGATTCTGTGGCCGTGGGAAATGACTTTCCAAGACAGCAAGACCTGCGTGTCCCTCTTGGAAGGATAACATTTTGTCACAAAAAAATAACTGCTGGTAGATCTAAAAAAAAGAAATTTAAAAAAAGTTCTGCAAAATAGAGGTGGACAACATCCCTGAGCAGAGAGAAGCAACCATCAGGAACATTTTTTTGTCTCTGATGCAGGCATATTTGACTTCTGGAAATTTAGTTAGTTAGTTGAAACGTTTCTCTTACTACATGCATTCGGTGCTATTACTGTAACTATTATTACTTTTTTTTTAAATCACCATACAAAATCCAACATGTCCTAAAATTCCAAAGTGCCAAATGTCAGAACAAAAGGCAGTCAGAAGAATAGAGACAGAAGGCTATAAGGAGACAATGAGGTGATACATATTTGACAGTCAGGACAGTGGCCTGGTACCATGGCTTTACAAGCAGTTGAAGCCAGCAGAAAGCAGTAGCACGGCCAAAAGAGGCAGTCCTGCCCTGCCTTTTTCTCTGACTGTTCCAACTTCCTCATCCCATGTGTCCCCTCCCTTCACCAGCTACTCTAACCCAATGTAAGCGTCAATGCAGAAAACAGCTTACTGAGCAAAATACAGTTTTTTTACCCATGTCAACTTCCCGACTCTTCACTGTGCTGCTACACAACTGTTTCTGCTGGCACATGTCAGGGGACCACAGGGGACCAGAAAGGGGCAAAAAGGATTAATCTGCATGGATGATAGATAGAAGGAAGTGCCTTTTTTAGTGGCAGTGCTCTTTATTGCAGGCTTAAGCTGGTATTGAAATGAATGGCACAGTAAGGGTTGTAACATTTTTTTATAGTCAGAAAAAGGAAGTTTGAGGATGGATAATGAATTTGCTTGTAGGATGCAAATTAAAGGAGCTCCACCCTATGGAACACAGTGGACAGAGAGAAAAATAAAAAGTATTTATTAAAAAATATAGGAAGTTGATGATATTCCATGGTACCATGGTTTGACTAAAGACAGAAGTGTTCTTTAAAATGAGTGAGACATATTAGACAAGCAGGGCCAAAAAAAAAAGAAGCAAAATTAGTTTAGGTGATAAAGGAAGAGGAATAAGTGGGAGGGACAGAATAAGAGGAGTGATACCATTGAAATAACAGCTTTGGAAGCATATTCAACTGGATGTTGACCAATACCCCCAGGTTCTTTTCCATCAGACAGCTTTCCAGCTACTCTTCCCCAGGACTGTAGCATTACATGGTGTTGTTGTGACCCAAGTGCAGGACTCGTCACTTGATGTTTTTGAACCTCATACTATTGGCTTCAGTCCATGGATTCAGGTCCAGATCCTTCTGTAGAGCATCCCTCCTTGACATAAAAGGAAAGAATTGCACTGCTGATAGAGAGCAGAAGAGGTTAATTATACTGCAATATAAACACTCTTGGTACCTCAATGACTTAGTCATTCATTCCCAGGGGACCCATAAAGAGGCACTTGCACTTAATGGCAATCACTTCAGAAACAAAGACATCCCATTGCTATTGTCTGATGTACAAAGACAGGTATGCAATACTGAGATTTGGTATGGGTTAAAGACCATGGTTCAAAGAAAGTTGTTCTCTTGTGTTAATAATTGAGTATCTGAGGCACAGATGAGAAAGCTAGATAGTTTGGAGTCAGCCCGGAGCAGAATACAGTTTCTTCTGGATCCTGGTCCTGTGCCTTATCTGGTAGATCACATTGCCTCTTAACAGTTTAACCTGATATTCAATGTGCATTTAGACATGGCTTAGGATACAACTCATTAAAGTAAATTAAGACCAGATGAGTGTCTCCATTATATGCAACAGTGAGCTAATAATTCATAGGAGGTTAACTGAAACACTGAGTGGACCATGTCCCTTGTGACTATTTGTTTGGCCTCACTGGAAGCATTAGGATTGTAAATAATGTAAAATATATCTAGGTTAATTTGTTTTATTCTTTTATAATGATGAGTCTCATATTAAAGACTCTGGGGTTGTTTTTCCTCTGGAAGGAATTTTTTCCCCTGGAAATCCTCTTTTCATCTCCTCTGTGTGAAGCTCTGTGATCAAGAATCATGCATGAAGAGAAAAGAACACAAGGGCTTTAGGTTAACATTGCTGTTTAGGCATGGGCCAATGATCAAACATCAGCTTGTGTGGCACGGAGAGTGCTATAAAATTTATAAATCCAATGCCTTGTGCCAATGACCAAAAGACCCCAAGTAAATTTTAATCAAAAGTACCCTGCAAGAGAAAAGTTAAATATTTTTAAAATTCTATCCTGTGGAGAGCGTTCCACAGGGAGTTGCTATTGCAATAGTTTGGCCTGCAATTCATTGGAGCCCATTGACTCGAGGGTGATTTTCAAAGCGACATAGTGAGCTTTTGTCAGCATGGTGCTCATTCAATTTAAGAACACTCTGAATGACTGTAGAGGCATTATTCTGAAATGCCTTGGTTTATTTATCCAGTCCCTGAAATAACATCATCACTGTATTGTAGTGTAAATATTCTTTCTATTCACAAATAGGGTATTTCACCTGTTGCTATCTTCCCTCATACTTAAGCACCAGTGTTACTCATAGAAAACTGTAGGAAATATTCAAGTATTGTGATTATGAGGTAAAAATTTTAGGACAGAATGTCTTTGTCCTGTTTGGCTTGAACATCCTTGTTACAGTACATTTTATGAAAACACTAGTTTTCTATAAATTTGTTTATCTTTAGCATAATTGTCCCTGTTCCAGCATTTCCACGAGCTTTCTGTTGCTATCAGCACTGTTCCTTATTCTCCTGCTGAAGGTGCATGCCAGACAGCAGCAGGGTGCTGTGCTGCAGAGGTACACCTATAGCAGAGGAGGGTACACTGAGGCTTCAGCTGGGAAAAAAAATCCTGTTACATCTATACTAGAGCACAGGTTGCTAAAAGACACTGAAATCAACTTCTAGGGGCAAGAAAGAGGCTGCTAGTTTGCTCCTGAGACTGTTGATGCAATTTCCACTAATAGCAACCAGAGTAACTCTGGCATAGGAATGAGGTGGGAGAAAGTGTTCTGGAAAATCATGGCATTGAAACTGCAGCTATTTGCTAATAATTTTCTAACAGAAACCTTTTTTCGCCATGGGGTTGTTAACAGTGAGTCTGTGGTTGATGGGGCCTAGTTTAATTTGGAGTAGAGATCTAATACACTTTGTTTCTATGCAGATCATGCTGCAAGATAACTAAGCACTTGCTACCATGTGGTTGCCACCTACAAGAATGGATTTTCTTATCACTGACAGCAAAGACTGAGGTTTTGCATCCAGACAAAAAATAGGTCCTGAGGGGAGATGCAACCAGCTGCCACTACCACAGTGTATGTTGGACCTTAAAAACACAATCTCTCTGCTGTGCACCATGGTGTCCAAAGCTGATCTTCGCCTTCTGGTATGTACTGTGGGTGCCCTTCCACCTGCCAAATGCTGCTCAGGCAATTCAGGGTTGCCTCTGAGAAATATTTCTCCCATCTGTGTCCCTCTGACATCATTGCCTCCTTCCAAACTGAGCTCCTTAGAACAATACTACTGAGTCTTGGTTTGTCTGTCCTGGTGAAGTTTGTCCTACTTAACTGTAGAGGGGCTGGACAAAAAGCCAAGTAACAGCACATGGGTAGATGTACTCTGGTCCCACGCTTTCAAGAGAAAAGCCTGGAGCAAGAATGTATTTCAGTAAGGAGGATGTTCCTCAGGAATCTTGCCTGGAGTTTCTCCCATGTCTCCTCACTGAAGAGATTCACAAATCCTTTCCCCATCATTACCTTATTCTTTGTGATCTGGATTTTGTGCATAGGCTGTGCTACTGTGGCTTCATGTACTCAGCTGGGCCTTCTCTGATACCCAGCAAAACTGTGCTATAAAGATGGCATGCCAGGGGAAAGGCTTTCCAAAACCCTATGTGTCCCACTTTTTGTCCAGACTGCTACCAGAAATCATTCTTCCCACTGCTGCAATGTGGAATGACAACTTGCTGTATTTGACTCGCACCCTAAAGACAGATCTGGGTGTTGGCTCTGAAAAAAGTTCAGAGAACTTGCTAATGGGTATTCTTATGCCCTTTTTTAGGTCAGTGTCTTTCTGTAGCTTTTGTGCTTTCAGAAGGTACAAACACAATGGCAATGATGCCAAAACCCTTCTCCCCACCTCCCCCCTCCCCGCCCAGTAATATAAAATACTTTGGGCTTGAGCATCATGTTCAAGAATTAAAAATATATTAATGTATTTTGACTGCCTGCAGATTACAATGGCAAAATTTCCGTGGTTCTTATCCATAATGCTCTTGGAATGTAATTTGGGCAATTTCTCATGTTGGGAAAATTTCTCTGTTAAGAAATATATCTCTCCAGCACCGTAAGACTAACATTTGCATATTGATAGGGAACAGAAAAAAAGGTTCTTTTTAAATAGCTAGTTAGCTTCCCATTGAGCATGAGTTATTGTCACTATTAACTTTTAGCATTTTGACCTTTCATTCTATTATTCCCAAATTGTGATTGCTGCTCCACTGCATGAGCCAACAGAGGAATTTCGAACAGAAATCTGCCAAATGATGGATGTTTAGTTGTGTTCCCCCACAATAACCCCATAAGTCCATATCTTTGACTTTCTGAACTGCTAATGTAATTTGAATTGTTATATTTTATTGTCTCCTAACTTGACCTTTAGTTATTTTGAGCAATACTGCTAAGATAAGTAACACACTCACAGAAGAACATTTTATCTGAGGTACAAATCATAGGAAGATAGTGCTGTAAGTGTGAAATAAACAGAGGTAACAAAACACTTGATATCTTATGTTCAAATCCACCCCCACTTCTTTCTGAGATGCAGGCCAGTGTCAAGTCCCAATGAAGTTAGTGAAACAGGTTGGTGCCCTGTCTGAACAATTTTTGCTCTTGGTTGCTGGGCTACTCTGAAAAGTGAGATCTTTGTCAACATGCTAGTGAAAATACCCTTGTATACAAGCTCATTGTGTTCACCAGTATTTTGCCCTAAGTTAAGAGTCGGATGCAGAATCTAATTCCTGGCCTTTTCTCCTGGTGACTTGTATTGATCCTGGGAGAAAGAGGTACAGATTTTGACTTGAATGATCACAGAAGTACCAAAAGAAGGAAACATATTTGTTTGGCGGGATAATTTGTAACATTTGGTGAGCCTCTTGTATAAGTAGCACAAGGGGTTTCACTCGCCAGAACTGGGAAGCAGAATAGAGAGAGACAATATGGCACGTGTTTCCTAGATCAACCATCTCATTAATTATAATTCATTGATAACCAAAATACCATTGTTACAAGACTGACATTGTGTCTTCTGCTTAGCACTGCTTTGCCCAGACTGATCCTGAGCAGCACTAGTAACCCCACTGTGTCCCTGCTTCTGGGCAGTATGTGTTTCATTATTGATGAGATGGCATTCTGTCATCCACAATACCATCTTACTCACAGTTTTCAATGTTCATCAAAATGTCTGAGAAGAGCAAAATTGTTATGTCTGATGTGTGTGGGAATCAGTGGAGATTGGGAAAGTCAAAGACAAGGCAGCACAGGGATCATGAGGGACACGAAAGGGACACCACTGGTGTCCTCTTGGAGCAGCCTTTCTTGTAGGATGAAATAGCCCTCTTGGTGTATAGGACCAGGACCTCACATGCAGGAGGATCACATAGGCTAAGCCATAAATGACTGTTCTGGAGACAAAGACCCTTGCCTCCTACCTCCATAACGCAAGTGCTGCTAACACTTGCCCTAGGTGTATTGTCACTGGAAGAGTCGGGGTTATTTTAATAGTTCTTTGCCATCATCAGAGTCATGAAAGATTCAGACAGCACAGCTTAAACAGTACTGCACAGTATGTGTAGTATGGCATAAGGACAAAAATACACAGTGTAAAAAACCAAGTTGCATCAAGCCAGCTTCTGCAGTGGTCAGCATTAGATTTTTCAGGTTTACACGAGGCTTGATCAGAGTACTTCCTTTCCCAAAGGGAAAGTCTTAAAGCAAGGACACTTTTGATTGTGTATCAGAATCTGAAAAAATATATGTGTACTTTCACTCTTTGTTATAAAAGTAATAGCAGAATACACAAGAATATTCAAGAGAATATACAAATATAAAAAAAAGTCTTGCCATATATTTGATGTCTTGATCTAAAATCCTCTTAATATTTTTACTATTTCAAGGTTTACTATTCTTCAAGTTTACCACATTTCACAACAAACCAAGCAGAAAATATCTAGTCAAAATATAGAAAGAGGGAAGATAACACAATAGTCTCAAACCCACTAATGTGATCTTTTAATGTTTTGCCATTAGTTTCTTCCACACTCTCTAGGATAAGTTTAAAGCAAGCCTTTAAACCCCAGATATAGAATCACAGGATAGATAATTAGAGGTCTTTTCCATCACTGATGCTATATAATAAAGCTAATACTGATATACCACAATGAAGAGGCTATACTCAGAAAAGAAAGCATCAACCCACTAACAGCCACAAGATTAATAATGACAGCACATAAATATATCAGATGAAGGCTTTAGAGATCCAGCATTATCATCATTTGAGATCAAATTGGGTTTGTTTGTTTGTTTGGGTTTTTGTTTGTTTTTTGTTTTGTTTGTTTGTTTTTTTGTTTTGTTTTTTTGTTTTTTTTCAATAAGTATTTTTGGTACTCTGGATACTGGAAAGGCTTGCTTAAAAACAGATGTAAAATTTCACACACTTTTTTTCCCAAATCAGTCAAACCTTCAGATCATCAGGTGCAGGGGACCAATTGTCACTCAATATATTTGTCCTTAAAGCAGAAATGGATTCCTCCCGCTCATCTGTCCATCTGTAGTACACAGGATATTAGACAAGGATCACTACTGCCCCTTGTAGACTTAAAATCAACCAATCTGTCTTCAAAATATCATCTTCAAAATTGTATATGTTTCCATCTCTGACTACCTAGTTATTTGAGTATGTTTTTCAATTGCCTACATTTTGAAAGTCTTGTAAAACTGTTCTGAAAAGAACATTTATAATGTATATGTCTGCAGTTTAGTCTCCTTTTTCAGTCTTCTAAGAGTCACTAAGGCCAGACTTTTCTTCTTGCTTTACACATGGCTGGCAGCAAATGAAGCAGTTTTCATTTTGATGAAAAATCTCTGTATACAACCTGTCACCCTGAGGAAGAGGCACATCCTGTTTAATAAGTATTTCCTCCAAGCAATCCAAGAAAATTCCATTCAGAATCTTTATGTGACCAAAAGAAAAGCGGGGGGGGGAATGATTTGATTATATTATGCTGTAATAAGAATGTGAAAAGCAACAAATACAGTATGTGTGTAAGTTTAGAAGGCTTGTAACCTTTGCTTCTCTATACTGCTTTACAGAGAAAGCATACACAAAAGAATTTCTTTATTTATTAAAGCAAAAAATGTAATGAGTTCTGCTGGCACTAAACTTCTGTCCTTGATTTGGAAGGTGACATAAGATGCCAATTAATTAATATGGAAAAACCTCCCAACTTTTAAAATCAAGAAACTACTAAAGATTATCTAAGTTGTTAAATTTTACTCCCATAGACCCTGTCAGATTTCCTTGCTACTTGTGGAAATGTTGGGGATGTTCAAGAAGTGATTGGATACATCAAATTCATTAAATAAAAATCCAGTGAGACTGGGTTGTTACTAAATACAAAGATAGTGTTTCTGGTACAAGAAGTCCCTGAATGGTAGATTTCTGCAGGCTGGGAATGTATTTGGGGTAATATTTCTACACATTATCAAACATATCCTGTTCTTATATTCTCATCTGTGTATCCATGATGGGCCATTGCTGAAAACTGGCTACTGGGCTTTCATTCATGTCCTCGTTTGAGTGAGGACAGAACTAATTCTGTTCAGTGATTTTACTTTCCAGCTCAGTTCTTCTAACTAACTGCACTTCCTGAAGTTAGCAGCCTGTTTTGACAGATAGTGTCTGCTTCTAGCAGTGATAACACACCATGTTTAAAGTTACTACCAAGGATTGGTATGCAGACCAAGGCCACTGCTGGATCTTGCGTACCACATTGGGGGGTGCATAAAAGTGAAAGGTCGCACCTGCAAGGAGGAGCTGACAAGGCAGGTGGTCCTAAACTGGCCAACAATGTATTCCATCCCATATATGTCATATTTGGTATAAAGCTTATGGATCTGGAGGGACTTTCCCTGGTTCTTCTTCCCTCTTGGACTGCTTTGCCAGCTTTGCTTGGCCTGGCTCAGGTCTTCTTTTGGTTCCTTCCTCAGAGCATCCAAGAAGGATTCTGTCTGTTCTGCTTTTGATCCCAATCTGTGTGCGCTCCTGAACCTGGTACCAGAATCCAGCTCCTGAACACAGCTCCTGTCTGCAAGGGGGCCCTTACTGGGACTCCTCCGGTGTCTGCTCCACAACATCAGTGGTGATGGTGATGTAATTACCATCAGGGTGGTTGGGTTTGATACTAGTTTTGTATATATTCTATTTTTATTATTATTATTTTCATTAAAGGTGTTCTAGTTTCCTTTTCTAATTGCTAAGTCTCTCCCTTATTCCCTTTCTCTTCCCTTCTGGGGAGGGAAGGGGGTTAACAGAGAGCATATGTTACCGGTCTAAGGGGCCGCCCTGACCCTAAACCGTGACAATCCAGTACCTCTTTCACCTGATCTTACACACTGCTCTCTCTTCCTATGAAAGAATCAGTCAGATCAGATGCTTCCATTCTCAAAACTCAACTGAACAAACCAACCCATCAGATTTGTCATTGTCTGAAGCTACAAGAGATCAAAATGTCACTACTGAAAAAATAAAGGGCAGAATTAAAAAAATGCCAGATCATATCAGCTGGCGAACCATGCTACACAAAAAGGCAGATTAATTTACTTCCCTCGACCTCTCAAAGTCACAAAGAAACTGAAACAAGAAATTCCTTCCTTGACTCCAAATTTGGGGAGCTGTGTATCTCTGGGTCTGTGAGCAATACACACAGGAAGGACATCTGAGAAGATTATTTGTCTTTCCTCCCCTTTCTGTGTCCAGTCTCGGATTCTTGTTGGGAGGTAAGAATCCTTCCACACCATTACAGGGACTGTCTGTAAGGAAGGATGGAAATGTATTCATAGCCACAGAATGAAAATTCATCCTCTGCTCACCCAAACTGGAAAAATCAACCCAGAAGGAACATCCTAAATCATCTTTTCGAAACACAGCAAAGTTTCACATAGCAACTTGCAAATAGATGGGAAAATATAGAAAAAACAGAACTTATGTCTACTATAAATGTTGATACACAAGGAAAGTTAAGCATAAGGTACTACGGAGTTTACCCCTTACTCTTTAAATGCATTTTTAGCTTCTGTCTAGGAAGGGATCCATTAATAATTTCTTAAAATTGAGTGGAGCTGGTTGTCTGCAGAGAGTAGGGAGATTTAATTTGTTTTTCTTGCTTATGTTTTCTCATATCCATAACTATGATTTCTGAGTTTTCTGCTCACTCAGAAGCTGATTCCGTCCAATCTTAGTTCTCATCTGTAACATGACTGTGAGTTACTATATAGTACCTTTACAGACAGATTTTTTAGGCATATTGGACTGATTTTATAAACATTTAGATTGCAGGAAAGCATACAGTGACCAAACTCTTTTTCTGAAGGTAATCAGCATTTGGAAAGAGATTTTTCTGTTGCTGTAAAGATACAGTTACACAAGGAACTAGAATGAATATTTCTAGTGTGCACCTGATGGAGCTGGCAGGTTTGGAGCAGAGAAGTCATCTTTGTTAAATATGTAGGCATATACCACCATGTAGCTCTTCTGTTATGAGTTACCTTTCAGAAACAAGTGAACAAACAGAAGAAAAGATTTGCTATATTTGATCTGATAAATCATGGAAGAGAATCCTGATTTTTTTTTTCTGAAAGTTTATCAGAAAAAATTAAAAACAGAGCTGAAATTAGGTTGTACCTAATAGGAATATAATTTTTTGTATCCAGTAAGGTTATGGGATATAATACATTTTCTTATTTAGCAGGTGAAAGATTCTTATTTATTCTCTGTTCTCTGAAAATTTCTCATCCGTTTGAAATATTTTTTCAATTACCTTTTTCCACTCTCCGAAACTAACCCTGTATGTACTGCTCAAAAACACTCACTGGGACAAGTACCACATTAATAGAGACAAGCACATTGCAGGGAATGGCTTTCCAGTGCTCTTTGCTGTCTGCATCCATTTCTTTAAATCAATGACCCACTTGTTGAAAACTTAGAAGAATATGAAACAGTACATTTAGAATCATCTATATGTAGCAAGATAGCCCTTGGGATTCTGATTCATGAATGAGTTTCTATGTGTAATAGTATTGCAAATAATAAATAATCATTGGCCTGTCTAAGTCTGCCAAGAGAAATCTTATTTATATTTAGGCAGAGGATGTTTTGCAATTAAAAACAATTATTCTAGGGTAGGGAAAGTACTTCTCCTTTGAGAACAGTAAGGTTGCAGACTAATGTATGCCTCTCTTGGGAGACTCCTCGCTTCCTGCTTCTGAATGTGTTTAGGTGTGGGTGAAGAGAGAAAAAGATGGACAGAAGCCTGGTGTGTGACCAAAACCCAAATGTCTCCCAAGGAGTTGATTATATGTGTCATTGCAACAGCTGTTCTGCTGTTAATTTTGTTCTTCCTATAACACTTGAATAGAGTTGTGTGGAGAAAGGGAAAGACATTCCACAAAGGATTTTGACACTTTGAGATTTGGTCCTGATCTGCTGTGGAATGAGAACCAAAAGTGCCAAAATTATCTCTGGAGGCAAGAGGAGCTCTGAACCTAGGGCAGACTAGTGGATCTTGGGAGCCTTTTGCTGTCAAGGAGCTGAAAGGCTGGGAGGAGTGGGAAGACATGAGCTTGACAGGAAATTGTACATGTTTTTGACAGAAGCCTATGGGTTTTGAAAGCCAACCCTGGTCTATTCCGAACTGTGGCACAACTGAAGTGCTTCTGCAGAACAATTTGATTTGCAGACGCTACTAATAATGACAAAGTGGGGTAACTTTTGGATCAGCAGAAGTTATGAGCTATTTGAAATATAAAGAAAGATTTTGACTCTAAGTTTTTACAGCTATGTAATCAAATTACTTTGCCTTTTGGTCACTGTGCAACAAAAAATTGATTCTTTCTTTGAATAATCTGGTAAGATACAAGCAACTACTTGGCTAAATTTTTGGTCATTGATTTTTCACCAGATATGGGTGTAGTTGTATATCCTTTCCCACCCCTCTCCCTGCACCCACAGGCTGTATCCCATTATATGATGTCATGTTGGGTCACCTCCTACTTTAGCAACATATGCCATGATGTGACACACCATAATTCACAGAGACAGGAATAAAATACTCTAAACAGTAGAGTGATTATGCTGCTGTGATATCTGGGACATCTGCAGAGTGCTGTAGGATGGCACAGGTTTTTAGCTTTGTGAATAAAAGTTGAATAGCTCAGCAGATATACAATGCTTAATGGGCTAAAACGCAAGCATAATCAGTACCATAAAGAACCTGGTGCCTGGAGTCTCAGCAGCCCATGAAGCAGAAAGTAATCAGCTCAGCCTTCTCCAGTGAGTGTCACTTCAGCTTCTACATGTGGCCTCAAGGTGCCTAAGATTCAAAGTGAAAGAGAAAAGTAGAGCAGAAATGCCATTCAACCACTAATATTCTGGTTCTTGGAGGAGCTGTTATTTGCAAATGTCTTGATGAACACCATGTTGATGACAGAGCTGTTCGTGCTTCTAGGGGAGCTGGCATATGAAACATGCTCATTCTGTAAATTCATACTGGTGATTATTCATGCTTTTTGTTGTGGTTGGGCTCCCAAAGAAGATGTGATGACCCCTGCGCTGTCTGCAGTAATAATCCTAAACCAACATCTGCTCCACAAGACTTGCAGCCTGAGATTTAGATAGCATGCAGCAAACTAATAAAGGGACATTGTTGTGGTGCCAACTAGCAAGTTGAGAATAGTTTTAATAATCAGTGGTCTTTACCAGCATAATCCTGCTAAAGACCACGTATATGCATTTGGTGTTTGCAGGACTCATCTTCATGCAGTGTATGAAAAGCAGATTGAATTTTTTTTTTTTTTTTTTTCATAAATGAGGTTAGTGAAAACAGTATAACTTGTCCCAGAAAGAAGAAAACCAGGTGTTTTGTGAGAAAGGAAATACTGGATGCTTATGTCTTTCAGTCACGGCAGGTTCCTTCCCTCCTGTGTAAAAAAGCAGCAGATTTGCATTCAGCTAACTCAGCCACAACTTCTCCTCAGCCATTCACACTACAAAGAGCAGGTCAGGACAGAAGGAGTGAGGCACCCCTGAGGTTTCAGAAAGGTGAACAAAGGCAATTAAACATGAAGCAGAAAAGAAAATGGTAATGGCAGGTGTTACTGCACTGACCTACGTAAGTGACTGTCTGGCAGGAGACTACCTGCCAAACAATGATTTAGTGAAATTGCATGCTCTGGGTTCAGTTCCTAGTGCTGATGCAGACTCTAGGTTCATTTGCCTCATTTTCTCATCTGAAAAATGCAAATAATTATAACATTTCTGATTCTTTATTATTTATAGTTCTGAGGTTTCTAGGAGGACCTAAATCTTGCCCAGCTGTTCCTATGCCATGACAACCCGGCCTCACTTCAGGTTTCACACTGAGCCACAGAGCACATTATTGCTGCTTTATATTAACAATAACAATTGTTAGTGTTAAATAGCATCAAGAAAGACAGAGAGAATTGATTGTGCTTCCACTGCTTTTTTCACTGTTCTGCTACAAGCAGAGAGAACATTAGCCTCTTTAATCAGGTAGGTATGTAAAATCATTACACTAAAACTTCATCAGGTTAATATTTATTTTACAAATATTGTTAGGAAGAGGTTACATTCCATCTCTAACTGCAGTTCTGTACCCAACTATATAGACAAGTGGCCAGGTTGGGTGCAAAATATTGGCCAGAAAAGGAGCTACTGCATTTACTGTAACATTTATCACTTTATATGACATAATAGTGTTACTGAATTAAAAATATTACTGCTGTGCACCAAGATTTTTCTCTGTGTCCTAGACAAGTGGTTATGGTCAAGTATAATGGATTTTAATGCTTATCCATATAACCAGAGTCAAGAGAAGTTTATAGAAAATATGTGGGGTTATAAATCTTAAGTCCAAATGAGTCTATCAGAATCCCAAGTTCATGGGTACACTACAACGTTCATTCCTCTCCTACCCTGCCCACAGCCTTCTGATTTTGCTATGTCTCTTGATTTGTTTCATCGTGTATCAGTTTGGGATCTCTCTCAGAAAGCTGGGTGCCATATATTCACTGCAATGGAGGGCTCCTTCTGTAACACAAAAATTCAGGATGAAATTATTTAAAGTAAAACTGAAACATTCACAGCTCTAGTGTGCATATTTCATGTAATTAGTTGGATGACATTTGACTCAAAACTCATAAGCACAAAGAAACAAAGTACCACAAATAAAGTGTTTCAGATTTTGGGGTGTTTGATTCTTCTGACAATCAATCAACATTGTCTGCATTAGCCAGCCACTCTACAGAATTTATCACTTAGTAGAAAATTCACTTTTCCTTTAAAAATTATTCTCACCCAGACACTTCAATAAATCCATAATATAGCAGTGCCTGTATTCTCTGCAAATGCATTTTTCTTTCTTATAAACTGTTAAGGTAAGCAACACACTGCTACCTGGAATAATGGCCATAAACTGGATATAGTAAATTATTAAAATGCTTCAGAACTTAAAAGATAGCAGAAAAATCTGGACAAATATTACTGCTTTTCTGGTGCAACATGTTAGATACATCAAAAAGTAAATAAACAAAAATTCAAAGAAAACAATTTTAATTTCCTTGAAAATCCAATTAAAAAGAAAAACTGTTAATAATTTAACATGTATTTTAAAAGTTCTGATGTAACCAAGGATTTCAAAATACAGCAGAGAGTTTAAAAACATTATTTTTTAACACGAATATGCACCTTTTCATAAGGGTGTGCTTTGATGAGCTATAAAAATTAATAATAATAGAAGATAAACTGAAGTTGCTTTATTGGAAACCAAAATTAAAAAAGGAAACCAGAAAAATAAAATAATCTGTCAACTTCAAAAGAATTTCAAAGCATGAAGTTCCCTAAGCCTGAAGCATAATTTAATGGCTTACATTTAAGGGTACAGTGTAAAGCTTTGAAATCTTGAGAAAACAGGAAAAAAAATCAGCTGTCTTCTTTTGTGACTAATGAAAATATGTCCACAAAGGGTTTCTAATTGTGATACCCCCAATGTTTGGGATGCATGAACATGTCATATCCAGACGTTCAGGTTGTTTGGTTTTTTTGGTTTGTTGGTTTGGTTTTTTCTTTTGTTTGTTTGGTTTTGTTTGTTTGTTTGTTTTCCCCATGGATTTACATGAAATAAAACATTGTTTAAGGCCAGCTTTCTCACCTGGAACATGTTCAGCTCAGAAGTCTATTTAGAAAAGAGGAAAAAGTCTCTTCCCCTCCCAAAAAGCAGAGGATGTGCTTGTGGCACATAACCTTTTTGCTTCATCCAAAGTGTGTCTGCACTGTGGATTTTGTTAGTTGTGATGATTGCCATAAGCTGTAGATTTATTGATATTTACTTGCATTGATGCTGTCATTTCACTATAAACATAAATTAGTGGTTGCCAGAAGACTCAGGGATCATATAGGCAGTGTCACATAGTGCTTTCATTCCATGGGGAGGGTAACTAAAGTGAATAGCTTAGACTAGTGTCTCACTTTTATTTGTGTAAATTTGAATGAAGTCAATCCCCTGTGCTATGATTTTACAAGAATCAAGCATGTGTTACTGCCCAATATGCAGTTCAGGTCAGATCTTCATTCTTCATAGTTCCTTAAGAATGAGCAGGCCAAAAACCTCCCTTGGTCTGTTATTTTCTGTTTTTATTTCCTGTTAGTTGCTGAAAATAGCAAGAAGTTACTGATAACAGGAAAACAAATCCTGATGCTCCAGGTTTTATTGCATGAGACTAGGGTGAGTTATCAATCCTTTTCTAGGAGTCCTGGTGAATGTTAAAGTGTATCTGTTTTTATAGACCTACTTGTGGTAAGGCATGAGTGTAAAAGGAGCTGAAATCTTGTTTGGAAGTACAAGTGCCTTCTCATGGATGCTAAGTAAAGACAGAATATTTTGGGAGGGATACTACGTGTTGCAGCCATTCCTTACTGACATTTGTGCTCAGTTCTCTGTACAGCACTCTGTATACATTCATTTAGACAACACTGTTTCTTTAAAAACAAGGGTAAAGCTTGAAATAGGAACTCTCTAGCTTAGCATATTTGCTGAGCAAAGGCTGAAAGGCAGCAGGGAGGTAAATCATTGTTATGTGCTGAAGGGAAGTGTGGCATTACTTATGAATGACTGCATGCATGGCTGCCTGATTCAATGAATGAATCACCCAGAATAAGACTGTGCAGCTTGAATGAGCACAGAAACTGCTCTGATTTTCATTTATGAAGCCTAATCATAAATATTGTATATAAGGCAAGGAAGGAAGCACAGTCAGACCTGGTTAATGTGTTTTATTTCCAGGGCTGGCTACACTGGATCACTGCAGCACTCATCCCCCTGAGATCACCTGTGGGCATACAGCCCTTCCAGTTCCAGCATCACAAACATTTCACCATGCTGAGGTTTGCTGACCTGACAGACTGCATCACACACACATTCATTGAAAAGAACAGTGCCATTGGGGAAAAATTATTCTATCAACTCTCTCTTATACTAGACAGTTTTAAAATATAGGGTTATTTTCTAATAAATATTTCCGTGTTGGCTTCCTTTATCAAATAAAATTATGCAGAGCCCAAGAGGCCAACATTTATAAGGCGTTCATAGCATGGCAAATACCTCATGTCAGACTATCTAAGTCATCACTAATATTGTCAGTTTCAGCTGATATACCACATTTTTGAGCTTTGGAAGCTTTCACAGGAAAGAGATTTCAAATGATGAAGTATTTTCTCCACTGAGGGACTGTGTTATGACTAGTTTAAGTGGAAATTA
>JANHGN010007525.1:0-24514 GCA_024605025.1 Megaceryle maxima | reverse complement strand
ACAGGAAAAGGCACTATAGCATTATGTACACTATCTAAGCTGACCAAATAATAAAAAAAAAATAATAAAAAAAATGTTAAAGTCTGTCTCAAGGCCCAAACATGTAGCAAAAATACTTCTGCATTCAGGATGTTCAAACATGTTTCTTGCAGTTACACCTAGAAAGTTACAGTGCTAAAAACTGATGTGCCGTGGTCAGCGCCAACTAAATCAATGACCAGTCCCAGACCAGCAGATCCCTCTCACATTTAAGTGAAGTATGTGCTTACATACTTTGCTTGATCTAGACCATAAACCACAGGTCAGAAAGCCCCTCACCAAGCATATTAAAACCAGTATGATGAAGACAGCCTAGGAAACTATCCTGCTATTCATCACCTCTTCAGTATTTCGTGAAGAGAGCTCCCCAATATTGCATACCTCCAGTTATTGAACAAGTTCTGTCTTTTAAAGCTGATGTAAATACCCTCTCGAGATATGCTATGTTCATATTGTCGTGAAATTAAATATACACAGATGCTATTAGCTGACAGCAACCAAACTGTCAATTACATTACTCGGTGCACTTAAACCAGCAGGGTAGGCAAAAGGAGATTATTCACTAGGTAGTCAAATGTAAAAAAAAAAAAAAAAAAAAAAAGCCAGACATTTCAGTCTGTGTCACTGTTTCACAAAGGGGTCAGCGATTTGTAAATTTTAAATGCAATACTTAAGCAGTTTTGCAGACTGAAAAAAAAAAACCTCACATCCTTTGATGATAGATTTCAATGCTTCTCTGCAATAAACCAGTTTAAAAGTGATTCTGCTGCCACACAAGTTTTTTTACTTGAGTTTCTCTAAAACTTACACGAGTTCTGAAAGTCAAGTAAAACCCATCATAAACATTCCTTTAGTTTTATTTCCTTGTTAAATCTTCCCAAGAGTACCAGTAAACATATAAACGCAGATATCTTTCAGAGGAGTCACCCAGGTATCAATCTTTTAAAATCTTCAGAAAGTATTTTCAGCTTTGCTGAAAAAGTATAAAAACCATAGGCTGCATAATTATAGTCTGGTGCACCGAGTCTTCCTGTTCTTCTGAGTAGCATGTAGAAATTTCTGCTTTAAAAATATACAGATGAAAATTGTAGATTCTCAAAAGTTACAATTACAACGTTAAATATTGATTTCTGATCTGCATTTGCATACTTCTAAGAAAAGCACTTGCTGTCAGCTACGCTATTTATCTGAAAACATTCCAACAGAGGCATTATCTTTACTTTCTGAGAAACCCTCTCCTACATGGGTAGGCAAAGTTTAACTTAATGAACTCTGCTCAACAACAGCAGCAAATAAATAGTAACGCTTCTCAGCAGTAATAAGCCTTCCAAGCCCTTAAAAAATAAACCCAAAAAAATAAAATAAAAGTTGCTGCAAGAAGAAATCATAAAACCATCCATAAGCCACTATGGGCTCAGAAGGCAAATATTTCATTAGGTAACACAACAGAGACGAGTCTTATGCTCTCAAATGGTTGTTATAGAATGAGGTTTTGATCAAATGATGAAATATCTGGACAGGGGCATTTGAAAGATTCACCAGATCTTCCCTGGATCTGAAAACCACCTGTAACACACCACTCCGATCTCTCTCTAAACAGACGTTGCCAGTCACATTCCAGCAATGTCACAAAATGGTAGAGTGTTCCACTGATTAATTAGCTAACTGAATAATTAAAACCATTAAAGTTCTGTTTATCAACTAATAATTGAAGCGCTTTCCTTTATATATGTCATGCAACAGAGTACATTCTGTTTGACCATCCATCAGAGAACAGACAGGAGCGTTAAAAATAGTTCTATTTAGAACTAAAGGTTAAGGATTAATTAACAATCTTAAATTTATGCCGATTTCATAGGGTTAGATCAAACATCTGAGTCTTACTGCTATTATCACAAGCCTCACCCCTGTCCAAACAGAGCTGCAAGTTGGCAGAAAAGCAGTTGCAGCAGCAACTGGGTCAACAGATTCGGCTGAAGAAATCCTCACTGCTAAGAGGAAAAAAATAAAATAAAATAAAAATCAGGAGAACGACAAAACTAAAATGCTGCTTGGGGGCTGTTCACCCAGTTAACAACACACAACTAGCCACTTGAGAACAGATTTCCTACCTACAAGGAAGTGTGTTTGAGGGAGTCTTTTGTGCCCGAGTCTCAGGGGAGGAAGTTACCTTGAAAAATACTTTGTTTTGTCTTTCCCTAAGGAATATTAGAACTGTATATTATCGTTTACTTCAGTGGGTTTTGTCCATGAGGTCCTACAAACAAAAGTCTTATTTGTGAAGTGTACAACCCTCACAGCAATGAGCAATTACTCATGCGATTAGTCCCAATGAAGTCAGAGGAACTGTTTAAGAAATTGCTTGCCAACCAAGGGTTGCACAATAAAAAAAAAAAAAAAAAATCTTAACAAAAACACAGAGGGGGATAAATTGCATCTGAAAAAAAAAAACCCACTACAATCAAGAAATGGTTGGTGACAGATTGTGATTTAAGTACAAGGAAGTGATTTAAACAGTCTGGAGCAGTTGTCATAAGATTATATGATTCTCTATTAAGATTCTTAAAATGTCTTTGTTCTAGCAAAGCTACAAAAAGACTATTGCCCTTGTCAAGGTTCAGAAACTGCTAAATTGATGTTAAGTCTAGAAATTAATATGATTTCAAGGCAAGAAGAGAAAAAAAATGTACAAGAACATCCCTGACATCATTAGCACCTTTGTTGCCCATGCTGACATTTTTAACTAGCACGAGCACAACATTTATTGTTGAGTTTTATCGGTGGCAAAACACAACTGAAGAGAACGGACCCAACAAGGAGAAAGAAGTACAGAGCTGGCTCTGCTCAGGTTTTTGCTGTTGACTAATGAAAGCAACCAGTTTGATTTTCAAAGACATTATGTAAGTGACAGCATGGAAGTCTCTATATGGTTATACTGCAGGGGGATTAGATCGATGTCTGGCTGTTGAATTTCTCTAGAGAAACATATGGCATCATAGCCACGACCCCCAGACTTCACCGTTTACCTTCAAGTAGTCACTTCTAGGACAATGGGCCCAAAAATTGGCCATAACAACTGCCACGCCAAGAAAAACCAAACAAGGCGAGCGAGTCTTCTAATTTCTGTCTCAAAGGATGGACATAAAACATCTCTAGGTAAGGCGTGTGGCACGTTTGTAAACTAATAAGTAGCTTTGAACCTTCAAAAAAATATTACTACTTAATATGTAAAAGTATTGTTCATTCAGTGCTGCAATATAAGCATAAAAGAGCAAATGATTCATAGATTAGTATTTTACTGCAAGGGACAAGAACAGAAAATTACATTGAAAAATACCTTCCACTAAAACACCAGGTCTAAAGGTGATCAGATCTGTGCCACAGGAAACACAGATGTGACCCAACATGAGAGGAGAGCCAGGACTGCTATTCGAATAAGCTCTACACCAGATGGATCCATATGCAAAGTACAAGGGAATTATGAGGGCAAGAAAGGAGAAGGAGATGCAGAGAAGTCTAAAAGACAAAAGGCAGGTGCACTGCCTGCCTGCAGAAGCAGAGTGCACGCAAGCGTTCTGCCTGGGTCACCCTCCACAACCACTCCTTGTGCCTTGTACCTCAGCATTTATTATACAGTTACATGACAGAAGACTCAGCAACTGTAGACAACATTAATAAAACAGCACTTGAAGGAAAGACAGGAGCAGTCATCAATGTGAAAGAAAACTGCAGAGGTGTCATGCAAAAATTTCAACTAATTACTTCAAGGAGCTCTAGTCCTAACCTTGGAAGGAGAATTATTACTTGAAAATAGATCACGTGCATCAGGACAATGAAACATTCTGCAGCTGAGGTTCTTTAAAACCTGACCCAGACACCTCCACCATACAACTCAGGTAAGGGGAGCCCCAAAGCAGGGCTGTATCCAGTCCTGGGCTGGGACTGGTTTTACCCAGCCGTTCTGCTAGAGCCAGCTGCGCTCACTGCCAGTGGGGACCTGCTTCTGCCTGAGCTCCCCTCAGCTCTGCACTCGTGTTTCCTACCTGGAAAGAGCCGGCTTTGTCGAGTCAGGGAGTACACCAAAGCAGCATGAACAGGCCAAGCCTGACCTTGAGCACAAGCTCAAGGCAGTGGTTAGAGGTGTTTATGTTAACAGCCCTGGGTGACACAAAAATGGATATGCAGACTATTAACAAAGTAAAGGCCATTGGCTCCAAGATCATTTTTTAAGTTCAGTTTTTGTAACAGGACCCAAAAAAATGAGCTATCTCTATAGAAAAAGAGCATAGCATTGTCATTAAAAGTAGTATTTCCATATAAAAATGCATGATGGTGAATTACAAACCAAATTCTGGTAAACATGTCTAGTTGCCAGTGACATTTCAATAAGAAAACACAAAATGATTGTGTAACAACTTTCTAATTAGTATAATCATTCATACAAACTCCACTATTAGATATTTACATGCATTTAACTACTCGTGGTAACTGTAAATATATATGCTGCAGTTTGAAGGAACTCAACCTCATCAATTTAAGCTATTCTCTCCTTAAAAACTGCCTACAACCTCTAAGCACTTAGAAAAAGTACCTTAGAACTGACTGATCCAACTCTTTTGCCTTTTATCAATAGTTTGGAGCATTGTCATAAAACCAACCAAATCCCAAATCCGAAAAAAAATCAAAACCCCAAGACAAAACTGTTATTTGCAAAACAAAAACAGTTATGGTCTAGGGGTGAACTTGTAGAATAGTATGAATGGTTGGACATGATGATCCCATGGGTCTTTTCCAGCCTAGATGATTCTGTGAAAATAATAACTGAGCGATACCAGCTTTTCGGTAGCTTTCTACTCGCACCACTCCCTGGGAGGCTCAGCTGTGACAACCACCTAGTTCTCGATTCATTTTGAGGCTTACAGGCTCTGAATTCACTTATTTGGACATAGAAACATTCTAATTTCCCCCCTGGAATAGGGATGCAATACAGTAACAGCCACCTAAAGTGATTAATTCTGAGACTTTTTATGGTCTATTATTAAGCACGTACCAGTGTGTAACCAAGGTGAAGCACACCAGTGCTAGCGGACCTACAATTAGGCCTAGCAGGTTTTATTCTGGAGGACAGCATATATGTTGTTCTCCTCCATGGTGTCTCATACCTTCTTAATGAGCAGCCAGGCTACTGAAATACACAAAAAAAACCCGCTGTTCTTTGAAGCATTTAGACAGCAGGATACTGGTATGTTTCGATATTTCCCTGTGCAGATCAGAGCAAGGCAAAGGGGAAAAAGAACATTACAGACATTCACGCAAACCAGGCACCTTTCATTTTCTATTAGCTAGATCCCAAGGGACAATTTATCACTCTGAAAATATGGCACTGGAAGACTGGAAAGTTGCTTCCTTAGTATCAGTCATTAAATAAAGATTTTAGAGTAATTGATGTTCTTCTAGACCAGGCAAAACCAATAGCCATTTCCCCATTCTACGTACCAGACCTAAGAAAAGTGAGATTACAAATATCCTAACTACTCTGTAATGTGTTTCTCCTAAAACAGATTATCATTGCATGATTTCCCTCTCTCAAAAAAAAAAACAAACCAAAAACCCACCCACAAAAACAAAGCACCAATTTCTGTATCAAGAAAGACTATCAGCATTTTTATGAAGTAACAAATTAGGCCTTTGGCATTTCACTGCAGTGATCCAAGATTCTTAAAAGCTTCAAGTTTTAAAGCAATCAAATGGCTGGCAGCTGGAACAAAATTAGCATGATTAACCAGTTATGTAAATAATGATGTGGTCAGTACAAGCTGAATTCATTTCAGCTCATTGCATTATACAGCACTGCTTGCACTGGACATCAGATGTTTGTCAACTATTCATTAAAAATGACTGTAGGAATCAGGGACGTGAAAACCAACACGAACATTGCCATCCAGGTCTCAGCTATCTCTTCTCCTGTTAGGACAGGGCCACCAAGTAACTCGCAGATAGAACTTCTCTTGCCCAAATATTATCCAACGCTACTTAGCTCCTGCCTAGGGAACAGGGCAATTATCTTCCCTAAAGCAAGAAGTCCATCCTATTAGTATCTCATTATATCTCATTTCTTAAAGGCAGACACTAATTTTCATTTGTCAGTACGTGTAAAGGTCAAGCTCCCATGTAGGAGAACCATAGTCACAGCAGGATGATGTGCACAGCTACTTTATGGCATCAAGGAAGTTATAATCGGCACCCACAAGTCAAACTTCCTCAAGTATAACTAGCAGTCAATTTGGCCTTATCAGAATTTGTCTTCAGGAATGCATACTCATGGTTAATTTGTACTTGATAATTTTTGATAACATAGTTAAATATTTAATATCTGGAAGATTATATCTGAAATCCTAGCTAACTAGTTTACCATTACTCCGAGTTTATGAAAGAAAATTAATCAAAAGTTTTGATTCTTCATGTTAAAGCATACAGAGTTTGTTCAAATATAACAAATCCATGTTTGTCTTGGCCAATTCTTCTTTAAGAAGTACCTCGCAAGTAGGCTGTATTTTGCTAAAGATATAATGACAATAAAAAATATATTTTTAATAAAAGAATTATTCTAACATCTTGTATTTTACACCCTAACAATCCAATTTTCTATGACCTTGTCTTGCACAGAACACAGCAACACACTGGAATTATGCAAGAGCTCTGTATTACCATAAGACGTGTATTTCAGTGGAGACAATAATAATAAAGCTTAATCTTGGGTCCTGATCTGCATTTTGAACTCCTAAAGTCAGCCTCTACAGTCCATAACATCTGCAACACACCTTAACAACCTGAACAAGTATCTAAGGCCTCCTGGTGAAATTATATGTATATAATTCAGGGTATTTTCCTAGTGGATTTAGAAGAAGAGATATATGCAATGCAGGGAAATTTTAAATATTACTCTGCTTTTCATGTAAATTTTAAGCATAACTCTTAGATCAGTGGTACTTAAGAAGGGGGAAGCATTACATATCCCTTGTCCAAATAAAACTGAGACCAAACGTTATCAATATGCCCCACGGTGTTAAAATAGGAAACTGCCATTGTGAGGAGCCTGTGATAATTCTTGTTTCAATATACTTCACAGCAATGATAATGCTCAATATAATGCGGTGTACTGACTACCCAAGACCAATCTGTAGCATCAAAGGTACTGCAGGTAAAGATTAGGAAAAAATGTGAGGGGGAAAAAAAAAAATATATATAAATCCTTAAAATATACATATCATTGAAAACACTACTCCAAAACGACTGTATGACTGGAAAAAACAAAAAAAAAAAACCCCAAACAACCCAAACCAGAATAACTCCCCCACCACGACAATGCCGGTTACTGAGGCAGAGGCGAGGTGCCGGACCCCGCAGGCCCCCGCCGGGAGCCCCCGGCGGAGCAGCCGCCGCCATCCCCCGCAGCAGCCCCAGCCCAGGTGGCTCCCAGGGACGCGGCCCGACGAGCCAGGCCCAAACTTTGGGCCAGAGCCCGGCGGCCAAAGCCCTTCCGGCGGCTGCCGGCCCTGGGCGGGAGGGAGCCCGCACCCTGAGAAGCGAAGGGCCAGGGCGATCGTGTCCGTCCGTCCGTCCGTTCCCCCCTACGCCCCACCGGCAACACCGACCCGGCGGGTACCGAGGCGCGCTCCCCGCTCCCGCGGCCCCGCCGCCGGGCTGCCATGATGGGCAGTAACTGTTGCTGCCCACCCAGCGGAGACAACAAAGGCCACCCCGGCCCCCCGCCGGGGCTGCCCCGCCGTCGTTGTGCCGTCGTCTCCCCCTTCCCCGGCGCCCCCCGCTCCGTCCGGCCCCGCGGCCCACCAGCCGCCGCCCTCAAACCCGCAACCGGCCGGCGGGCCCACTCCTTCCCCACGGGGAGGCCCGGAGCTCCGGGGGGTCCTTCCCGCGCCCACCCCGCACCCCGCTGCTGAGGGAAAGGAGGGGGGAGGCTCTTCCGCCGCCCGTCCGTTCCCGCTCCCGCACCCAACTCTCCCCCTCCTCCCCTCTCCGGACGGCTTCCGAACTGACCTGGCGCTGGGTGCGGAGGGTGCGGGAGGAGCGGGGAAGGGGCCTCGGGAGGAGCGGAGAGAGGTGTCCCGGTGCCCGGCCGCCGCTGCCGCTTCTCGCTGGGTTTGACACCCACACGCACCATCCAACATGGCGGCGGCCGGGGGGGAGGTGGCGGAGGAGGCGGAACCGGCGGCGGCGCGCGCGGCCCCGAGGCGCGGCCCCGACCCCGAGCGCGGCGAGGCGGAGGGCGGCGGCCTGAGGTCGAGCACGGCTCGCTTCTTGTCCTCTCCTTCCTCACCCGCCGCCGCTAGCACGGTCTCCGCCGGCCATGGAGGGCCGCCGCCGCCGCCGGGTCTCCTCACAGCCAGGCCCGCTCCCGGCCGTGGAGGGTTAGGGGGTCACCGCCGGGCAAGGTCCCAGGAGGGGGCCCGGTTCCCGGCCCCCTCCTCACTCACGTCTCCAAAGAGAAACCGTTTTCATGGCGGGAGAGGGGAACCCACCCATAAAACAGAGCCCCAGGGTGGGCTGCCAGGCCCTGAAGCAGCTCCTGTCGCTTCGCAGGGGGCCAGCGCTGCTCCTTTCCCCCTCCAGCTGAAGATACCAATACAAAATAACAGCATTTGTGAACCGGGGGACACTTTGGGGTGGCTGGGAGGAGCCAGGTGGTCAGGGTGGGTTGAAGTCCACCCAGGTTCTTCCCTTTTGGGGATAACAACCGAACCTGTGTCCCAGATCACAAGTTAGAGGAGGTTCATGGTCTCCTTGTAGTTCTCCCTGATCTGTTTGTTCCCATCATAAAACCAGGAGACAATTCAAGGAAACTGGATGCAGCTGGCTGTTGGGAGATGGTTGGGGTTGGTGGGGGTCAGAGGAGAAGCTGGCTCACAGGACTCTGCTCCTCCTATTACAGCTGGCTCCAGAGGGTGCTACTGGTCATTTCAAACCCAAATTCCTGAGGAATCTTAACTTTCTAACAAGCATAACAAAAAATCCAGTTTATAGGGTATTCCTTTCCATGCAAACAGAAGGCTGGGCCAAGCTCTGCAATCTTAATGGCCCAGACCTTGCTCCCGTGGAGCTGGTAGCAAAATTGCCCTGGAATCAAGGTTTTTAAATACAGAAGAACAAGCACTGCAGTGAAACACTGAGTAAGCTGCATTAAAAGCAACTTGTTTAGAAATGCTGCAAGTTCAAATGCTTCGAATACCATCTGGTAGCTGGGAAGCCAAGTCTTCCGCAGCTAGCTGCGATGCTGGCTTAGCTGTTAATCTTCAGCTAGGCAGAATTAAATTCTGGGTGAAAAAAAAAAAAAAAAAGTACAGCACCAGCATGCATCTGATGCTATCAGTAGGAGCTGAAAGAATACTTCCCTCTTTTCTTCTTTACAGGAAAACAGCAATGATGGAAACCTAATGTTTCTGTGCGTGTTCATTAATCCTAATGATTAGGTGCTGACAGCTCTAAAGAATGAGAAAAAAGCTCTTGGTTAAAATAAAATGAGAAGAACAAGCTTGTTCCTGCTGCGTCTCTCCTGCCTGCCTTCCTTCCAGGTCTGGGCAGACAACGTTCTGACAGAGGAGGCAGCTTCCTCCCCATTCCCAGTTCCAGCCCAGGTGTCTGTCTATAGCATAAGGGGACAAATCATCAAACCCAGCAAAGAGCTCCCACGGCTGGCACGTCTGTATGAGCAAAACTGCATTTTCTCTCAACCAGATCAAGCCACTTAGCACAGGCAAAACAAGCCAGCCAAGCTACACATTTTTTATTCCTACCCATGGTGATGCCTTAAACTGCAGTGTTCCTGCTACACCAGTCAGGTACCCGATTGATACAGCAACAGCACCAGCAGAGATGTGCCCAGGCTGCAAAGGGACCATCCCTTCTGGTGGTCCCCTGAGGACATCCACAGCGAGAGGGGACTCACGGCAGTGGATCTAAAAACCTTGTTTCCTTTTAGCAACAGAAGGTCACTGCTATTTGTCCTGTGATTTTAAACCCAGGAGCTAGGGTAGAAATCTTTCCATCCCAGCGCTCCCCCATCCTTCTTCCGAGCAGACTGCACCACGCCTTGGAAGTTGACTGGAACCAGCGCGTTCCCAGCCCACACCACTTCAAGCTGCGCTGGCAGAGCTGGAGTTCAAGGCCATTATTTGCAACATGAGTTCAACATCAGGAGCCCATAGCGGCGTCACCTCCCCAATAGCTGCTCCGGTCCACGCAGAGAAGAGATGGCAGCGGCAAATCGGGCGAGTGGGAGCGAAGGGGCCTTTGCGCGGCAAGCAGCGGGAGGACGAGGAGCAGCGCTGCTGCAGCACGATGGTTGGTGTGCAAGAGACTCTCCCAGCAGAGACAAGGCAAGCGCAGCCTCCTCCCCCTCCCCAGCTCTGCCCGGCCACGGCTGCCCTCCCAACTAACCTAGCAAAGAGCTGATGCCAGGAAGCCACAGGAGGGCCTGTTCCACAGCCATAATGTGAATATCGCCCACACAGCGACTACCGCCACGTGGGGCTGAGCACACCACTAATTAGCTAATGAGTTTGTTCCAAACGTCTGGCCACGGTGTGAGTGGCAACAGGAACAGCACTTGAAAAGCACTGAACAATGACAAGTACATTCATCTCTTCTCGCTGACCCCAGCCCCGCATTAGCAAATAGGTCACAAACACCGGCGCTTTACAGTGATCTAATCCTCCAACCATATGTCGGCCGACCAAAAAAATACAAGGGGGAAAAAAAAAAAAAAGAAACAAAAAACACTGCCCGGAGAAGGCCAAAAAAAGCTCTGCAAAAAAATACTAAGGAAAACTTGATAAATATATCCCTGCAGTTTGAAATTTGATTTCCTCACTCTATTGTTTCTCATTTCCTGAGAGCTGCCTTGGTGGATCACATTTTCTGCTTCTGTCTCCAGTGCTTGTAACCAAACAAGACTGAATCTCATTACCCTGATGCATGGCTTGAGCTGTGTGCAATCCGAGCTCTAAATCACAGGCAGTTCTGCTCCATTACCGATTTTCTTTGCCACTCCTAACCTATAGGTCTTCAGAGGAATCAATTCAAGACCAGAGCCTAGCGTCATCTAATGAAGGTGGCTTTAATGGTCAGCACTTAAGTCTGGATTAAGTAGCCAAGTAAGGACTTGCCTTGTGTCTCAGGAGGTTGGGCACTCTCCACTTGCACCGAGTCCGGTGGGAGCTGGTGTTGCTCAGCCTCCCTGGGAAGCCACGTACTTCTGCATAAGATAAATAGGGACTTAAGTCCTCAAGAGCCCAATTTTAGGAATCTGCTGATTAAATGAGAATCTTGGCAGATGCAATCATCATCATAGAATAATCATTATCATCACAGAATCATCTTTACCATCATAGAATCATAGAATACCAGGTTTGAAGGGACATCAAGGATCATCCAGTCCAACCTTTCAAGGTAATAAATAAATAAATATAGCTTAAATTAGATGACCCAGCACCCTGTCAAGCTGAGTCTTGAAACTGTCCAATGTATAGGAATCCCCCACTTCCTTTGGGAGATTCCTCCAATGTCTAATTGTTCTCTTGGTGAAAAATTTTCTTCTGGAGTCCAGTTGGATTTTCCCCAAGAGTAACTTGTACCCTTTGTCTTTTCCACTTGACTCCTTGTAAAAAGGGAGCGTCCATCTTCTTGGTAGCCACCTTTCATGTACTGGGACACGGTAAGAAGGTCTTTCCTAAGCCTTATCTTATCAAGGCTGAACAAACCCAGTTTTCTCAGCCTTTCTTCATGGTCCTTTGAGCCAAAGCAGCAAGACCTTTCTCAGCAAGCACAGGCCCTCTTTGGAATTTTCCGAGCCATCCACACATTGCCGACAGTGACACAGAATATATGCAGATTCATACAAAGCTATGGTCACCCCAGGTTATTCCTTCCTGGATTCATGAATATTTCATTGAACTATGCAAAGTCTGAGTTACACTCTTGTCTGCTTTGATTAGAGCTATGGATCCACAGGGTCTGCAGCCCCACCACACACACAGGATTTGTCTACAAGCCAAGGAAAACCAAAATAAAAGTTTAGTTCTCATCATATTTAATCTGGTTTGTTTAATCATCTTTAAATAAGTGTAATTACAAGGAACAAAATCAGAAAGATGGTGAATGGGGGAAGAGTACTGCCCAGTAAGCCACTGCTTGAGTTCATCTGGAATCAACCCAAGAACAGGGCACGCTTACAGCCAGCACAAGGGCTTCAGTTGCATTTGTGATGCAGATAAAACTTGCAGAACTCTTTCCAGTGCAAAGGTTTGTTTTGACAAGTTCAAAATTAATATACCTCTAATATGGGCTTTCCAACCAGACCTTTTCTGAACACGTTGGCAGAATTCATGAAGAGCGGGCAGAGAATGCAACCCCAGCACATTCTGGTTTTCTCAGAATGAACATGCACTGACAGTGCAAGAGGCAGTGACATTGGAATTGTGCTTAGTTCTCATAATAACCAAGTGTGGTGTTTCTTTAGAAGTTAGAGCCATTCTCATCTGCGGGCACCTTCCCTCATTCCTTTCTCCTTACTGCTCTGTAAGTGCTGTTTCTCCCCACACCACATTGAGAGGCCAAGGCTACTGCTGTTGCTTACATTAAATCCCACTGAAGCCTCAGGGTGAAATTCCACAACTGTTTTAATTGACCTAAGTCATGGTGTTGTGGTTCCTGCCCTTCCTCCACCACCCGTTCTCGTTCGCTCCCTGCCACCAACACCAGCTTATACCATCTGTGGTGAAGACTAATCAATTCTTTTTTGGGGGGAAGGGTTACTTCTGAGCCAGTTTAGCTCCCTGAACCAGCTCGCCAGAGGGTCAGATGAGCACCCACATCAGCAGAAAGGAGGGGACAGGAGCCCTCCATGCCCCCCCTGACTAGTCAGGAGGTATTTCTCTCATTTAATTACATGCAATCAGCACATTTGACAGAGCCTGGATTTGCTGCTTGTTCCCAAGCTGGGACCACGCACCCCTTGGGACCATCTGCATAGCTTAGAGTGGCAGACTCCAGCCCAGGATGTTTGAAGATGGGCTCATTTACTGTTGCCATCTAGGTCCCCAGAGCGAGTCATCAAGTCAGAGTCTGTAAGCCCCTGCTGGAGGACAAGGATTCCCTTGCAGCTCATGCAGTTTGTACTATTTCTTTTGACATCCTCCTTGCCTTGACAAGAGGACTTCCTGACAGGAAGAAGCTAATGGACAACATCACCCATCAGAGCTCTTCATCATTCCTGCAGCCACCCAAAGAATGTCACCCAAACAGCCAGGCCCTCCCTTTTGCTCCAGGCCCATCCTCAGACCAGTCAAGGCTTGGTAATAACAGCCAAACTGCAGGATGACTTGTGTTGTTGCACAAGGATCTCACGTGGCCAGGGATTATCCTCACTCTGCCCACAGCTGTTTCTCACCTTGAGAGAAACCGCCCTGTGGGGCTCACAATGAAGAAAGGATTAGGATAGCTGAGAGAAGCTGTGCTCCTGGCTCTGTAGCATCATCTGGAAATGGGGTCTTCTCTCCTGGTGGGCTGGGACAGTGGTTTAGGCCAGTCCTGGCAGGCAGGAGAGGAAGGCAACAGACTTTGTACACTAATAGAAAGGGTGGGGAGGAGTGAAGTGTAGCAACAACCAAGCAGCTAGCCACTGGTCACTTCAGTCAGAGGACACAGTACACTCAAGTACAAGGAGTTTCACATTTAAGCACAAAAATCCAGAGCCGATGAGAAAAGCACCACCTTGCCCACAGGAGGTGGGTATAGTGATTCATCTACCACTTACCTGGAGTGACTCAGGGGTACCAAGACTGAAATCAGCGTTATCAAATCATACACAGAGACCTGGGGCATTGTGTGGTCAACAGGACCTTCCTTCACGTGTGCTTTGCTCCCAGAGTACCCAGCAGTGAGCTGTGCATTGCAGCACAAGCTGACTGGAAAGCCACATCAGCTGATAACCCTTGGACCTAAGCTGTAGAGCTCAGCCATTTTTAGCTCAAATCTCATAGTATTGCTCCCAATCACAGGAGCAAAGAGAGGACCCTTGAAGCAGATCAAGCACTGGAAGCATTTTGAGCTCTGGCTCTTTTAAACCAAGGGATCTGCAACACCCTGTCCCTGGATTACAGCTGGACACCCATCACCCATTATCACAGCTGAAAGGTTGGTAGCTCTTTCTGCCCTTAACAAATGAAAACTGAGGGCTGGCTGTTCGGTTTATGTTTGCAGAGCACCCCGCCAGTCACTTAATGATTTGGCCCAATTTCTAGGTTTCTGATACCCACTTCTGCAAGCGACTTCCTCCATTCCCAGGCTCACTACTCCTGTTGCAACTTTCATATCTGCATTCACAGTTGTGGCTCCAAGCCGGTCACTGCTGCCCCATGATAAAGAGCATCTCATCCTCAACAGAGCTTCCCAGGTACTTTCATAAGGCAAAAACACCCCAACCCCTAAAAGCCAGTGCAAAGCTGTAAATACGTGGTCCCTGTGCAATCAACAAGCAGATTAAAAATGCACCAACTGGGCTAGAAGGGATTCATGACCAGCCATCGGGACTCCACAAAGCAAACCAACTGCACAATACCCCAGGCAAGAATTTCTCGGGAATACATTCAATTGTAATACTACCTGACCAAGCTGCTCCATGGATCAGTCCTGCTGGACACCTGCTCTGTGAACAATTCCAAACCAGAAGGCTTCCTTGACTGAGGAAAAATGTCCATCTTCAACAACAGCAGGTTTCAGGAGCCATTTGGGCATCTTAGCTAGTCAAGCAGGTTATAATTGGCTGTAATTAATACTCCTACAAGCTTCCACATTCTTATGAGCTGAATGAGGTGGAGAAATACATGACTGCTCTCTGACCTTGTGAGCATCAGAGGAAGCCAAAGGAACCCATTCCCTTCTGATCTTTAGAAATCAAACACCTCTGTGATCAGAGAAGGCAAAAGGCAAACGCCAGCGCTTCTGGGAGCTGCCTGCTCGCAAGCCACAAAGGCTTTAACCTCAATCAAAAAAGTAATGGCAGAACAACTTGCCCCAGCCTGTAGATTTCCTCTGTCCCTCAAGAAGCCTCTTTTTACACTCGCACATGACTCGTGTTGAGGGCTGCACACATGGAGCAGCCACGATAGACTTCAGCAATGCTGAAAGTTGCCTTCTGTGAGCTGCGTAAGCTGAATGACCCGATCAGCGAGGGGGAAAGCCAAATAAGCCTGAACTGCCTGATGTAGTGAAAACCCCACATCTGTCACCACTGGGCTGGAAGAACAGTTCGTGACACTTGCACAGCTAAGCTTAAAAGTGCTTTTTACACTCAGCAGGATCTTAACTGCTTGGAAAGGAAGGGCTGTGCTGTGCAGATGATTTCCTCCATCGAAGCCACCCGTCTGACCCTCAAAAGAGAATCAACAGGCACTTCCACACAAGCGCCCTGCGTGTCTTGCTCAGTTATTCTGCTCGAAATCCATCATTCCAGGCATGTTGCAAGGACTGGGTCTGCATCAGATTTACAGCTTGTTCTTGGTTATCATGAGAACAAAACACAAGGCTCTAGTATTTTCCCTCCAGACAGGGCAAGACATCCCATTTTCCTCTGAGATCAGAGACCAGAGGGAATCGGGGAACTGGAGATGTCATCATCCACGAACGCCCCTTTCAAGGTGCAGCATACAGACATAGCTCTGGTTCAGGAGGTATCCAAGCCCTATGCTGCTGGGTCCTCGAGAACATAACAGGGAAATATGTCTGCTCACCCACTTTCAACCACTGCTGGTGTTGGGATTCTGGACTGGACACCTTTGGTTTTAAGCTGGATGGATGCTCTTATCTTCCACACACTGATCCCAGCTTCACGCTTCAAACCTGCACTTGGACCATCTTTGGGAGCAGAGGCCAAGTGCGGCACTCACATGCTGTTTCTCTCCTGAATGGGCTGTTACTGGTTTCTCCCAAAAGCTCCCTCCCAGTATGCCCCTTCTCTAGACTCTCCATTAACTGGCATGTTTTACACCCTCAAGGCTAAAGCCTCTGCTAAGCCTTGTAGGCAGGTGATGTGCTTTTTAATCCTTCAGCACCCAGGGGTGCTCAGAACCTGGCCTACATGGGTAGATTCAAACACATGCTGAAATTCTTTACTGAACCAGTAAATATCTCTGCCCTGGGGAGCCCAAACCATGCAGCTGCAAACCACTGGTGGCTGCACTGCTGGTACCAGCTGCAGAAGCAACAAGCAGATGCCAGCTTGGCCTACAGATCTTGAATTAATCCCCTAGTCTCCAGAGGCAGAAAACACAGGTTTCCCAGGTTGGAGAAGGACCATAGCCCTTTCCCAAGCTGTTTTTGAGAGTCCCAGAAACTACTCCAGTCACTTGTGGCCAGTGCACTCAATCCTGGCTGTTCCTGCTGCTCTTCAGGTTCTCCAGGCACCTCATGGTAGCTCCTCCTCCTCCACATCGCTGCCAGCAAAGGGCAGTGGCCAGCCCAGCTCTCCTGCACACTGCCCTCCACTCTGCCAGATCCACCTGGAGCTGGAGCTTGCCCAAGATCGAGCTCTTGCCCTAATGGCTCATCTGAGCCCTTGCAAGGAATCCAGAACCCCATGGTGCCTCCAATCCTCCTCTCCCAGGCAAACCCAGAGAGACTTTCCAGTCCCAGCAGCAGAGAAGACCAACAGGCCTGCCCCCAATCCCAAACACTTCTCCAGCACCACAGAACACCATCACTTAACATTAACATGACAAGATAAGAAGTGGACAAAACACACCTTTACATCTTGCTGCCACCTAATCCTTAGCTCCACAAGCTGCCAAGGTGCTCGGATAGGCAAAACCTGTGGTGCCCAAGATTGTCAGCCAGCCACAGCTCCCCAGCAAAGCCCAAGAGCCAGCAAAATCCAAACCCAGTTCCTCTTTCAGCTGAAGAGAGGAAGGAAGAGAAGGAAGGAGGGAAGGGAGACGGCAAATCTGCGTTTCTTGCTGAAAGGAACCCTTTACATTAACACGGACATACAGCAGAGTATTTTGGTGGATACTTTGCTAGATAATGCAAGTGCATCTATAAATATGCACGTGCCACATACACACCTACCTGGGCAAGGCTTTTATTACCCATGCTAACGTCTGCACCTTACATCACTCAACCCACAAGCCCAACCACGCCGTTCCTTTGCCACCAGCTTCACGGGGAGGTGGCCCAGGTCTCCAGTTTCCTGGGGCTCTCAAACTCTTTCATTGAAACAAGTGCTGTATTTTCCAGCACTGCAGGAAATGTTTCTAAAGCAAGCAGTGCCCTGACTTGCCATTTAAAAGGCAGGATTGCCTTGTAGGAGCGCTGCGGGGAGTGTTTGCTAAGAGAGGCAGAAAGCAAGAGCGTGACTCTTGGAGCCAGCCCCTAGGCACTGTTTCTTTAAAAAGAGCCAGGCCAGATCCCGGTCTCATTTACACAGACGGATATCTGGAGAGGCTTCAGTGACGTTACCCTGGATTTCCGCAGCTGATGTGTCAGAAATCGCCACCCAACATTGCCCTGGGGAAGAATCCATCGGTTTTATTGTGGCCTCCCAAAAATCTTCACTTGTTCTTTCCTCTTCCCTTGCACAGGCAAAAGCAGCGGTCAGGAAAAGGGCACGAGATGGTTCTCAGCTGCCAAAGCAACAGCAGCAGCTTTATTCAGCTTGGTTTCCTAGCGAATGGAAGCAGATGCAGTAGGACCGTGTGGGTAGGGATGTGTGATGCCACGCGTGTGGATTTGCCCTTGCGACCTTTGAGCCTGGTTTGCTCATTTCAGACCAAGCCGATGACAGGCTGGGCAGGGTTTTCATGGATCTTTCATTTCTAAACGTTTCCTGAAGATGGGCAGTTGGGAAGGGGAGAAAGGTCATAGTAGTGAGGAACAGCTCAACCCTATATCAGACTTCAGAGAATCCACACACAGCCCTGCTACCTCAAGGCCTAACTCTGTAGGGAAAAAAGGCTGCACTGGATGCTGCAGCAGCAGGAATAAATCAGAATGAAAGCAGAGCTGAGGGCTCTGGGAGCCTGGGGTGGGGGGACTCCTGAGGGCATCCTGCAGGAAAGGGCCATGCGGAGCATCCGGGGAACCTGCAGCTGCACCTGCATCCGTCACCGGCCGGACACAGAGGCCTTCAGTGCTCCATCATCCCTCCGCTTCCTCCCTCTTGTCTTCCTCATCTCTCCCCTGAATAGGCGGTTTCAGGAGGAGCACAGTGCCCGGATTCTCTCCGGGGTTTCACAGGGCATCCGGCGCTCCGTGAATGATGCCGACGGGCCCCGCTCCAGCAGCCTGCCCACCCGCCTGCTCCCCGCCGCCCGGCTCAGCGCCAGCCCACCCTGGGATGCAGCAACACTCACATCCTCAGCCCGAGTTAAGAGTCGAGTGAGTGAACCTCCTCCCTCCAGCCACTGGCCCTCTGCCCCAGGCTGTCCCCACGCCTGACTCGCACCATCTGCCCTGGCACCGACCAAAAACCTGCCGCACAGGGCTCCTCTTCAGCACACCCGCTCCCCTTGGTGCCACCAGGGAGCCGAATGCGCCGTGGGCGAGACCCGTGTCACCTCTGCACCCCTGCCTGGGAAGTGGCCCTCAGAGCGTGTCCCCAACAGAGCAGGGACAAGGCACCTCCACACATCAGCCCCCTGCTCTCTCCCATCCAGCTACAACGGGGCTGAGCTGGCCAAGGGAGCAGGGTGGGTACGGTGCCGAAGGAGGAACCGCAGATGCTCTTGCCACACTTCCAGAGGAAGGCATGACGTGAGCTCCAGCTTAATTGGTTATTAATAACTTCTTTGTTAACAAGCCAGCCCTCAGGAGGAACAGAAATTCAACTACTTCTCTGGTGGCGAGCTCAGCTACCCCTCCACGAGTGATCTTTCCCCAGTCCTCCCGACTGTTTTTGCTCTCGGAAGTCGCAGACCTCCCCGGTGAGTCACGGCGGTGACAGCGCCGTCCCCTCACCTACGCAAGCTTCGCAAGGCTTCTTGCTGAGATTTTTTTTTTTTTCTTTTGAAATCCTAGAAAAATAACAGATGCTGTTGTTGAGGGGGAAGCTTCTCAGAATCTGTTCAAGCACCAGGCTGTGCCTGGATTGGACCAAACTCAAGGTTCCCCTAAAATGAACCCTTTGGGAGCTACAGAGCTCCCCTGCCCATGGGTGGTTGCTCCTGCCACCCCGTGCTGCCAGCTCAGGGCGAGGAGCCTTCCTCCATGGCAAACACTGACAGCAAACAGCCTCCACACCCAAAGCTCACGCCTCCCTGCCTACTTTTGTTGAGCTTCCAGTTAAAGGGACCCTTCTGATTTCTCTCCCATCCAAATTAGAGCAGCAATGTGACCTTCTCCCCCTCCACTCTGTGCTCACCCCTTTGTGGGTTTCCAGCCCTATCTGAGGATGCTTCCTGAGGACCCACAGAGAAATCCCCACTCCCATGCATGCTGCAACACCAGTCTACCCAGATAATGCTGGGATGGGGACCTCGCCTTCGCCATAACCCACACGGGCAGCCCAACACCAAGGGAGAAGGTTGGAGGCCAGATGCCACAGCAGTTTCTCTCCCTAGAAGCCTCTATGAGACACCTCAGAGCAGAACTCAGAAGGTTCAGCAGAAAACATTGTTGCCAGAGCTTAAAGCAGAGCCTGGGATGACTTGGTAGAGAGCACCCAGGAGGTCTCAGAGCCACCCCGAGATACATCAGTGACCACAGTAAGGTTGCAGGGCAGAGCCCAAGAACCAGCATACCACAGCCATGGAGCACACGGTGAGATCCACTTCCAGCCAGGCACTGAGTGCATTATCCAGGTAGAGCTGTGTGGCTCTATGCTCACCAGGTCACACACAAGGAAGCCACAGCCAGCTGAAGGGGGGACAGCTTCCAGAGAGAGGACCAGTCTACCAGCTCTTAGAACATCCCAAGAGGAACCATCTCAGGGGACAGCAGGATCTCAGCCTCTCCAAACCCCAGCAAAGACCATCTCCTCAGCAGCCCAAACTCAGCTGATGGTCTCCATTTCCTTATATAGAGCCCAGGGAGAAAAACAGCCTTCAGCTGTTGCTGGCCTTGATGACTAACTCATTAACAGTTGACATCTCTGCAAATGATCCTCATGAGTCTCTATCACAGTCACATCCCTGAACTGACACAGAGGCAGCACCTGTTCCCAGAGCCAGGTGCCAGCACTGCTCATGCCCATCAGCCCAAAATGGAGTCTTGGGAGCTCCGGGGGAAGTGTTCAATGTTGGTGCCCCTAAGACTGCTGCTCAAGTGTCTGGGCTCTACCTCCTCACCAAAACAGTGCTGGGCTCTTTCCCAGGAGGCTGGGCCCAGCTGCCATCCAAGGCTGCACACCCCTCGAGGAGGCTGTTTGTGATGATCTGCCTCCTGAGTGATCCTTTCCTACAGGGGCTGAATTCCCCAAGTGAGACTTCATGATTTCCAGTACTCTTCCAGATCTATCATAAGGGACAGGATCAAATACCAAAAGTGAGATCTACCACCAGCCCTCCATCCTTGGACTTCCCCTATGGCAGCTGGGGAGCATGGCCCCACTTCTTAACCTACTGGCACCATGGTCAAGCAGGACTCACTCTGATTTACTAGCCCAGAAACCCTAACATAAGCCCCAACCACCCATGTTGATCCTAAGGAGACGTGGCTCCATGGCTGGAGGCCACCAATGCCTCAAAGGGCCTCTCACGGCCACATTGGACTAAGAGTGGCAAATTAACTTTCCTCTGGGTCCTGCATGACAATGAGGGGTTCGAAGGAGTCAGATCCTCTCAGCACCAGCTATGCTCTGTACTAAGTTACACCAGGGTGTAAATGGTGACTCAAGCTCCTCTGTGTGGGCTGGGCTTTGTAGAGAAGTAGGGTTACACACAAGGACAAGTCTGATACTCAGGAGTCACCGACGTGGCCTCTGCACCAGCAAGAAAATGCTGACTCTGAAATCCTGTTTACGGGCACTGACGTGGCATTTTCTAGCCCAGGATGTTGCTTCTTCTCTGTGTGGGGCCTCAGGGGGACACCCACTTCCTCGAGAGACAGAGGATCCCCGTCACATCCCGTGCCGGTCCCCAGGCACACAGGCAGCTACGGTGACGTGACACCCTGTGCTCTGCATAGAGTTATAGAATCATAGAGTTATAGACTGGTCTGGCCAGTCCAGCCCCGCTGCCATCCAGGCCTCGCTTACAGCCCCACCACGGGAGGCAAAGCCACGCTTGACACATCCCCTCATCTCCCGTCCTCCCCAATCTCCACCGTGGGCCACGGCACAGCAAGGAGCTGCAGAGGGCACCAGCTGGAGAGGAGCCAAGGAGACCAGGATCTCCTCCTTAACAAAGCTCCCCGAGCTGCAGCGGAAGGGGAAGAGGCTTCCTTCCTCCCTCCCTCCTCTTCTTCCTTCCCTCCCTCCCTCCCTCCCTCCCTCCCGCATGGGGATTTCACAGCCAGGTAAACACAGGATGTTGATGAAACTGCAGGTTGGGCAACCATGGAGGCAGGAGCTCCAGGCAGCTTCCAGCATCCACCACACACCCAGGGGTGGCTGTGTGGAGGGGAAGGGTGATGCTGGAGCCAACTGCACCCACTTCTGCCTGTCCCCAGGGTCACAAAGCTCCCCTGTGTGGAGGGAGAGGCAGTGGGCACTGGTGGCCAAGCCTGGGGTAGGGTGGGCTCTCTCCCACCCGCTGCTGTGCACCCTGGGGGTCTCCTTTCGAGGCAAGCTGATGCTCACAGCGTGCAGCATCTCACTCCAGGCTGCAGGATTTGACACCCAACCCATGGCAACCATGTGGCACCTCCTGGGTCCCTCTGAACACTGGGGACACACAGGGTGCCGGGATGTGGGTTCATACCCCTCCTGAGGATCCCATCCTGCTGGACATGGACTCAGCACCCACCTCTCCCAGATGGCACTGCAGAGACAGGCGCTTCCCTGCTCTGGAACAGCATGTGCTCTACAAAATATGGCTGCTTGACAAAGCACAAGAGGAAAGATGGGGAGAAAAAAACCCAACAACTTGTTTTGATGTTTCTTGCATGTCTCAGGCCTGTGGTTAGTCAGCCGTTGGCTCCTGGACTAAGCCTTGCAAGGCTCTGCAGCAGACTCCTGGCTGGCACACAGGCACCACGAGGGTCCCTGGCTCCTGGGGGCACTGGTGAGCGTGGGCTGGGGCAGATTTGGGGCTGCTCCTGAGCAGGCAGAAGGGTTTTCTCAGGGAATGAAGCAGCTGGAGGTCAGGAGGTGATGGGCACCTCCAGTTTTGTGGTACTGGGATGCTCGTGGTCCCTTTGAGGGGTTCCCTGGAGGCAGGATGATGGTGTACAGGTACCAACCACTGCACTGGGATTGGAGCACCCCATCCCATTCCATGGCAGTGAGTCAGGCTGGGGCACCCAGACACCAGCTGAATGCAGGAACTTTTGGCTCCCAGTTCAGAAGGGGGACTACAGATGGTGCTGGTGTCCAGCCCAGCTTGCTGCTTGGCTGTGGGTGCTGCTGTCACCCCTGAAGTGACCATGTGTGCACAGCCAGGGACAACAAGCCACAAACAAGCAGGCCATGAGTGAGCCACAAGCGAGCAGAAGAGCCCCAGCCCCTGGGTAGGGACTGCAGCTGGGGCAGCAGAGAGGAGCCAGGCAATGGAAGGGGGGACAAGAATGGGATGTGGCGTGGGAGGTGGTAGGACAGAGATGCCAAAGGGGCAGGCGGCTGTTAAAGTGCGAGTGGCACTGTCCCCAGTGTCCCCAGTGTCCCCATGGACACTGCTGCCATCTGCTGGCAGGACCCAATCCTGCTCTGGTCCTGAGCCCGGTCACAGTGCCACAGAGCCCCCTCTGTGATCCTAATGCCCTGTGCCCTGCTCCTGAGCACCCAGAAAGCTGTGACGCCACGCATGGCTCCAGGCCAGACACCCCGGGGTGCCCCTCTACTACAAGCCCAAGAAAGCTGAGCCCCCAGACTGCTCGCGGTGTCCATCTGCGGCATGGCAGGTGGTCACCCCTCACTGGGCTGTGGATTTCTCCCACGCCAACCCCCTCCTAGTGCTCAGACACCTCCATGCCCAGCTCACCCCCCCCACTGCTTCCTTGTATGCCCTTTACAAGCAAGCACACGGGCTTAGCAGCACCCAGTTTGTGCTGGTGGACGCAGGGCTGGGATCAGGCCCTCAGCTGGCAGTGGGCTTAGAGCAGCAGCTCTGCTGGAGCTGGTTTCTCCAGGGAGCATCCAGCCCTGCTTCTGGCCAAGGCTGCCAAGCAGCAGAGGAAGCTCATCCTAAGACAGCTGACCTCCCACTACTCCCATCCCCTGGGTCTCCCCAGGCTGCTGAGTCCTGACCTCCTTGTGACAAGCGTGCGCATACCGAGCCTCTTCCCACGGTCCCCAGTGCCCTCCGTGCCATTCCCAGCATCTCCACTTCCCCTGGGACCAGTAGGTCCCAAGGCTGTGCTGGGGATAACCACTGGGGACACCCAGGGCCAACCTACACATCCCTCACCACTTCCCAAGGGCACCAAGACCCCAAAAGCAGCTTTGGTGGGGTTTTGCACGGCCTTTGCTTTTCAGATGAGCTTGGAAGGCAGGATGAAGGTTTGGAGGAGACAAATCACTGAGCTGGTGTCCCCTCAGAGGCCCTGAAAGCACGGTGGCTCATCCCTCCCCAGGGCAGATGGCAGAAGCATCCTGCTCCTCTCTAGAAAATGCCTAAATCCACAGGCAGGGATTGAGCTGCAGCTGTCTCCCGTTTAATTCCTCACAGCAAAGCAAAACCAGTGTCCAGGGGATTTTCTGCATGCTTCACACTCCAGCCCACACACATGAGGAGAAGGCTGCACAGCATTGGAGACCTTCCCTGCGTACGTGCCCTGAGGACTCAGTGCCTGACACCCACGAGAGTTGCAGGAGGTTGGTTTAGTCTAAAAGGGATTTTTTTTTATTTTTTTTTCCCTAACCCTGCAAAATACAAGCTGGAAAAAAATCAGTCCCCAAAAGGCCACAACCCAGAAAGCCAATAACAACTGTGCAGAGCTGGGACCTGGCACGTGGGTTTCACTCTGCTTTCCAAAGAAGCCAGGTGTGTGCCTCCACCTGCCTCCCTGCGCCTCTGCCCAGCCCACCCTCGGGGATTATTTTTTGCCAACCGTTCTCACCAAGCCACCCTGCAAAGGCTGTGCCAGCAGCTCAGCCCTTACAAGACATCACAGAATCATAGAATCACAGAATTGTTTTGGTTGGAAGAGACCTTTCAGATAGTCAAGTCCAACCATTAACCCCTGGGCACCACTGACCCATGGCCCTCAGCACCACAGCTCCATGGCTTGGAAAACCCTCCAGGGATCACAGGGACTCCACCCCTGCCCTGGGCAGCCTGGGACAGCCCTGGACAACCCTGGAGGGGAAGAA
>JANHGN010007521.1:23495-34265 GCA_024605025.1 Megaceryle maxima | reverse complement strand
CCCGCTGCCGCCATTGGCGGAGTCGCGTCCAGCCGGAAAGCCCCGCCCCCCCGAGATCGATACTGGCCAATCCCCAGCGACCACCCCTTCTTCTCTGCTACCGGTCTTAAAAAGGTCATGGCAGCTCTCCCATTGGCTGGGATTTAACCCACGCCTTCAGATTTCTACTGGCTTCTACAGTTTGCAATCAACCCTCTGCAGCTTTCTGATTGGCCTTCTCTAAGACTATGGGGCCGCCTCTCCCGCCTGCTTCAAGCGCTTAACAGCTGCCGAAGGAGACGGGATTGGTCAGGATGTGTGGGGTACCGCTTATTGGCTGTTAAGCAGTAGGGCTCTGTCCTCGCGCGCTATACCACTGTGACGCTGGCGTGATGACGCAGTAAGTGGCCTGGCCTGGTTCCCAAGATGGCGGCGCGCAGGGTGCGGAGGCTGCGCTGTCGTTAGAGGCTCTGCGCTTCGGTGGGGTTTCATTTCCTGCGCGTGGCCTGTGAGTGCGCGCGTCCGCGTGGGGCCCCGGGGCGCCGGCGGCGGGAGCTATTCCCCCCTCCACACTCCCTCCCGCGCCGCCCGCTGGCGGCAGCCGGGGCCTTGGGAGGACGGGACGGGAAGGGAACGGGGAGGCCGGGGTGGGGAGCGAGCGCCTCCCCGGGCACCGGCAGCCTCCTCTGGGGCGGGCGGGTCTAGGAGGAGCTGACACCAACCCCCCCCACTTCCCGCTCCACGGCCTGTTTTGGGGGCTATAGGGGACGGAACTGGGCTCTCGGAACCTTCATTGTATTAGTAGGGTGGGGAAAAATCTTTAGTTATTTTTCTCGGTCGCTACGGTTTGGGTCGGAATGCTTGAGATGGCTCCTTTAGGAAGCGTTCGTGTTGATGATTTATATTCCTGATTTTTGTGCTCGGAAATGCTTTTGCTGCTTATAGAAGCAGGTCTCGTCACATTGGGTGATTTTAGTGTTAATTGGATTTTAAACTGTTCAGAGCATTACAGGAAGGAAAAATTGTCTTGTAAGGAATAAGAATTGGAATGAGTTGTAAAAAATAACGCTTTCTCGGTAAATGTAGTGGGAATGTGCAGTCGTGGCATGGCGCTCTTTTGTTGGTTCTGGAAATAGGTTTAAGTAGCCATTCAATTATTTGTGACAGAGTTTGCAGTCATCTGTGACTGGAACCATCAGTTGTGAAGGTTCTTCCAAAAATAACGTGGAGCAAAGGCAATTTCCTTTATTCTGAAAAAAAGAGAAAATTCCAAGCTGAGTGAGATGCTAATTGCAGACATTGTTTTTTCTGGCAGTTCATGTGAATTTTTTTTTCCATTTTCAGAAGGGAAACACCTGGAAAATTCACAACTTAATTTTAGGACATTTAAATTTGGGAACGTTTTGATTTTGACTGATTTGCTTAGAGCAAATATATTGCATCATATGCTAATAGCTAGATGTTATGCAAACCGTTGCAGGTGACTGCAGTAATTTGTGAGTAGTATCTATAGCTCATTGAATTATCATTATAGTAGTTTTATGCCTCAGAGAAATAAGAGTAGCAAGGCAGTCTTCATTCTCTCTTTAAATGGAACCTTTGCTCAGTGTCAGTCATAATTCAAAAACCTGGAAGTCACCTGCAGAACTTAGTGCTGTAAATATACCCAAGCAAACTGCTGCTAAGCACAGGAAAATACCGCACTCTCTGAGTGTAGCCAACCTGCCTTATTTTGGGGACAATTTTAGATGCCACGTTACCCTACAGACTCACATCAGTTGTCTTGATCTTGGTTTGTGAAAGAACACTGCTTTTGTTACCTTTTTTTTTTTTTTTCCTCCTTTGCTATTCAGCCTGACCTAATGAATGTTTGCTAGTTATGAATAGTGAGTTGATCCCTCCTGCAGCTCATCAGATCTTACTGCTACCATCACTGAATTGTTTTTTCTTATTTTGTGGACAAAGTAAGTGAAAGTTGTCCTGCAGATATTGTTGATAATGCATCTTGAAGTTCCTTTATTAAACAGGTAATTGCAAGAATAACCTATCTTTCTTCAAATGGAATTTGCAGTATACAGGGAGGGTAAGGCTAAATATTGCTTGTCTTTGAATGTACAATAAGTCCTTTCCAATGTGCAAGGTTAAAAACTATTCCCCTTTACGAGGCAGGGGGAAGTCCCCTCCATTTTTAAAGAAATCCTTTTCTCTTTTCTTAAAGGTTCTGAGGCGAATCTCTGAAGACTTCCTTTTTGAAAACTTAAACAGCAAGAACAATTCTGTTTTAATAAATGAAGGAGAATAAAGAAAATTCCAGCCCTTCTGTAAACTTGGCAAACCTGGACCATACAAAGCCATGTTGGTACTGGGATAAGAAAGATTTGGCCCATACCCCATCACAGCTAGAAGGGCTTGATCCAGCTACTGAGGCACGATACCGCAGGGAGGGGGCCAGATTCATATTTGATGTGGGAACACGTTTAGGACTGTATCCTTTAAAGTGATTTTGGTATGACATGTCTTTATGAATGGGGACTTATAGAATAAAATGTAGAAGAAATGTCATGTGTTTAGTTAGCTGTTCAGATGTTTCTTAATCAAAAGTCTTTTTGAGTTTGCTTGCCTTTTGATGTAATACATTCCTCCACAATTTTTATCCATTATCGGATAAGCAAGATTTCAACTGCACCATTTTGGCAACAGAGAAATAAGGTGATGGGGACTTGCCAATTAAGGATAACTTTTGGCAGTTAGGAAACTCTGTCTCTTACTGCACGAATCTATGTAACTTCTCAGTTTTTGAATTTTGCACTTGTTTTTTTACATATCTTGCCTTTGAAGCTTCTGATCTCTGCCTCCTCACTTTTGGGTTTTTGAGGTGTTGGTTGATTGTTTCTGTTTAGACTGGGATTTACAACTTTGTGTAAGTTCTCCCCACAACTTTTTGCCTCCTGTACTCCTATGAAACTTATAATCTTCTCAGTTCATTGTTTAATAAAAAGTAGTGAAGATGAAATTTTACTCTTCTCCTTAAAGAATAGGAGCATGTTCATTTTTTATTTGCATTTGTAGGTGTGAATAGTTAGTAACTTTACTCCACACCAACATTTTAGTATGATGTGATAATTGTCCTGTTCCTTCATGTACCTCCTGCTGGTTTTGACCTTCTCTGAGGCAAGTATGGCTTAACACAAGGATGGCCTTGCGTGGATGATCTTAAACATGATTGGGACTTTGCATGCTTCCAATAAATGCTTTATAATTCAGATGCAGTTCATACCTTACATTTACACAGCCTTAAGTAGTTTCATGGTTTGTTTGTTTTTTTTTTTAAGCTCCTGTTTTACTTGCAGTGTTTTCTAACTGGTCACTAAATGGACAATTACTTGAGGTATTTGAGACAGCAGAATCTTTGTATCTTTTCTTTTGTGCATGTTTGGTTTTAAATTTTTTGTGTGTCCTGTTTGAAAGTCCTTATTCTGCACACAGACATTATGATACTCTAGCAACCGGAATAATTTATTTCCATCGTTTTTATATGTTTCATTCCTTCAAACAATTCCCAAGATATGTAAGTATTTATAATGCTGATGACTTAATACTGAGATTGCAGTAGGCATGGACTATATGAAATGGTGATAAGTCACTTGAGTATTGCTGCTGGCCACCACTCTGAATGATGAAAAACAAGCATTTTATCTTTTAATCATTACAGCTTAAACTGTTCTTGCTTGTTTACACATTTCTATTTATACTTGGAAGCATATTTACATTGACATTGCAGTTACATCTTGCTGATGCTGTTCCTTAGAGTAACAGCTATAGTTCTGGCACTTCTGTATTGGCAAAGAAAAAAAAAAAAAAGTAATAGCACCTTAAAACTGCTCAACAGACAGTGCTGAACCAGGACAAATTCTGCTTTGGATTTCTGACCTTGAAATAAAGTTGTATAAAATAGCCAGTCCTCCAAATTACGCATTTTTTCCTTTGAGAAAATTAAAGTTTAAATTAACATGATAATAAAATTAGAAACTAATATGTTTAAGTCTTTCCTGGGAAACTTCTAAACAATTTTTAATGGAAACTCGACAGTGCTTTTACAGTGCTATACTCTTGCCAATCTGCATGCCAACAACTCCTGAAAGTGCCGCTTTTTTTTTTTTTTTTTTTTTTTTTTTTTTTTTTTTTTAGGTGACAGGAGCCTGCTGTCTCTTCCTAGCAGGAAAAGTTGAAGAAACACCTAAGAAATGTAAAGATATAATAAAAACAGCTCGGAGCTTGCTAAATGATGTGCAGTTTGGACAGTTTGGAGATGACCCAAAGGTAAAAAATACTCTTGTTAAAATTGGTTTTATCTTGTTGTACTCCAGAAAAGTGACCTACGCTCATTAGCGCACTGGCTGATTTTCAGTTGTTCTAAATTAAATTACATGTTCAGCATGCAGGTATAGCTCTTTGGGTAATGTGATGTGTAACTACAAGAATCTTTCTTGCTAATACAAGTAGCTTTGGGAGTCTACTGGTATAATTGTTTGTATAGAAGTTTTACATTTGATTTAATTTAGATTCTGTTACTATTTTGCAAATTAAAGTAAATTAGGGTACTTCTGGTCAGAGCTAGAAATGTATCCTCTCATCATCAAGACGTAAATAATATTTGTCAGTCTTAAGATTTTCTATTAATTGCTTCCTAAAACACCATTAAGTCAAGTAAGAGAACTACATCTGAAAAGTATTGAGAAGTTTCCTGTTAAGAGTGTTTGATGTAGAAAAACTATACTTATCTCAATTTGCTTACTATAAATAGTAGAAGGATCTGAAACTCATGAGAGAAATGTGGCAAGGGCTTACCATTCTGTTGTGAATATATATATATTTATTTTTTTTATTTTTTTTATGCTGTGCCTGGTTCAGTTCTTTCCTCCATGGAGGAAAAGGAATTTTAGCAGCATAAATTTGTTTAGGTTAGAAAAGATCTTTAACATTGAGTTCATCCGTTAACCCAGCACTGCCAGGTCCACCACTAAACCATGGTGCTAAATGACACATGTACACATCTTTTTTTAATACTTCCAGGGATGTTGACCTCACCACTTCCCTGGGTAGCCTGTTCCAGTGCTTGACAACCCTTTTGGTGAAGAAAGTTTTCCTGATACCCAACCTAAACTGCTCCTGGCACAACTTGAGGCTGTTTTCTCGCATCCTGTTGCTTCTTACTTGGGAGAAGAGATCAACCTCCACCTCACTACAACCTCCTTTCAGATAGTTGTAGAGAGCAATAAGGTCCCACCTAAGCCTCCTTTTCTTCAGACTAAACCCCAGTTCCCTCAGCTGCTCCTCATAAGACTTATTTTATAGACCTTTCACCATCTTCATTGCTCTTCTTAGGACGTGATCCAGCATGGGATTGTTGTGACCCAAGTACAGGACCCAACACTTGGCCTTGTTGAACCTTATACCGCTGGCCTTGACCCATTGATTCAGTCTGTCCGGGTCCCTCTGCAGAGCCTGCCTGATCTGCCAAGCAGATCAATACTCCCACCCGACTTGGTGTCATCTGCAGACTTAGTGAGGGTGCCCTTGATACCCTCATCCAGGTTATTGATAAAGGTATTAAAGACAACAGGCCCTAGTACCGAGCCCCGGGGAAGTCTGCTTGTGACTGGTTTAAAATAACATTTTAAGCAGGAGAGATTTCTGTTCTTGGAGACAAAAACATGTGCTTGCCTGGAGGTGCTGTGTAGTCTTGCTTTATATCAACATAAAATATTTGTGAATATAAGAAATAATATTGTGGTTACTGTGTAACATTCTCTAGGAAGAAGTGATGGTTCTTGAAAGAATCTTACTACAAACAATAAAGTTTGATTTGCAAGTGGAACATCCATACCAATTTCTTCTCAAGTATGCCAAACAACTCAAAGGTAAAGTATTACAGGGTGAGCAAGTAGTGCCTGTTATTAATTTTCAGAACTTAATTTACATTAACAGTGCAAGAATATTTTATTCTAAATTGTTTGTCCTTCCTAATTTTATTTCTTACAACTTCTCTGTTTTTCAGGAGACAAAAATAAAATTCAAAAGCTGGTTCAGATGGCATGGACATTTGTCAATGACAGGTAAGATACTCCTAGGAAGCTGTTTGAAAGTGAAATAGTTACTGTTGCTTACTTTACTCTGGAATTAGATATTTCTTTGACAGATGTTTGTTACATGTTTTCTGCTTGTTATATGTTTTCTTAATGTATTCATGAGTTGTTTTTTCCATCATTACCATGATAGTTCCATTGAATAGAGAATCGTGTGAGTATAGAAGGTAGACCATTAAGACCTTTGCAGTTTTGTGGTAATGATTTATTGCTGCATTAGACCAATGTTATTGTTTGAAGGGGCTACACCAAATTATAGATCTCCAGGATAGAAGTTGGCACATTCTGAGGAAAAAGTCACTTTGGAAGACCACCATGTTGGTGATATTTTGGTAGTAATAAACTAGCCATTAAATTGAGGAGTATGGTTTTTAGTGCTGTATTTACAGTTTCTTTAATAATGGATTTGCAATACAGGGATCATCAATTAACAGGATTGTGTGTAGAAGCACTTTTTGTGTGTAGTTTGGTATTGGGGGGAAAAAAAGCCATAACCAAAACCAATCTGATACACTTTAGTCATGTTAAGGAGGATCCTACAGAGCTGGGCAAGCTAATTCACTAAGGAGAGTTTAATACATTTTTTTAAATTTCCATAGCAAGCCCTTAAGAAAATGTGTCCTGACTGTTCAGAAATACTAAATACACTTTTTCTTCAGTCATACATACAGCATTAAAAAGGGGTATATTTTTATTCATATGACTAATTTGAAGTAGCCCAGTATGGGGCCAAATTCTGTAAATAGCACCTAAAGTCTCCAAACTAATTTGAGCAATAGGTTGCTCTAGCATATCTGGCTATCGAGAGATGCTTACTTCAGCTGCTGTCAGTCTTGCAGGTGATGATCTTACAGGTGGAACAAAAACATGGCTTGACTGTCACTCTTAGATGTGTCAGGAAAACCGTCTGTTACATATCCATCAAACTTTGGATGCTGCTGTACTTGGAATTAAATGGTGTTGAATAATTTAAAAAATTGAATAATTAAAGAAAAATGCATATCAGGAAAACAGTATAAAGTTGGATTAATTATTTAAAATAATACCTCTGCTTGAGGTGTTGTCTTGTGCTTACTTAATGGGCACCATATTAGAAGTGTACATGATTTCTAGGATCCTGAGAAAACCATTCTGTACTTTGCACTACAGGTCTTCAGAATAGAGGGTTCTGTTCTTATGCAGCCACAGTACACCCCCCACATAAATGTCTTGAAAGTAATAGGAAGAGCTAGTTCTTGTGGTTTTTTGCTGTTTACTGATTTGGCCAGTGCTTAAGTATTCCATTGGCCTTCAGTTGCATGCAGCCCACTGGAGAGAAAACAAAGTTAAAGCAAATTTAAGGTGCATTTAAAGATGACAAAATGAATTCATCAGTGAAGTTGCAGAAACTTAGCTGACTCGCTGAATCAAAAATATTTTAAGCAGATTTTATGTTGTAGGAGAAAATAGAGAAAAAATAAGGGAGAAGAAAAAAGATAAACTAATTTTGTAATTTAAAATTAATATCAGGAAATGGTAAATTTGATTACGACAAACTTAATCCATTAACTGACATATTTAATATTGATACTATTTTAACATCAGCTATAACAAAGGCTACTCAGGTGATAACTCTTACAGCTTGATCTAAAACTTGCATTGTACTCGACAAGTTCATGTTGGTTGTTCTGTGTGAGGGTTTTTTGGCACTTGTTTACCTATTATTGAAAAACATTTGAAAACTCAAAAATCCAAAGGTGGACATTATTCCCTACCCAGTGTAATGCAGTGACAGCATACTTGTGTAGCTAGGAACATGAGCACTATATTGTTATGCTGTGGGTGAGACTACAGTATGACATAGCTGCCATACCTGGATTATGATGCTGTCTTTTCCTTCTTCCTCGCCCATGTAGTGTTAGGTTTTCTATTTCTAAACTCCAAACTTACTGTTCCTATGCAGACTGTTGCTTCTGTGGGCATATGTCCTCTGTATTACCTGTGTAGGATTACCTTGTTTGATGATAGCAGTAGCGCAGAAACACTTGAGTTTTGTAAATTCTTTAGTTTAACAAGGCTGTTAAATAAAATTGTCTGAGATTAGTGTGGTGGGATTTTATACCCTCTCAATTATAATTGTTGTACATTAAAGTGTTGTACTTTGACAATCAGAATTACCTTCAGGGTTGTGTTTTGTTTTGTCATTTGTTGTTTGGTTTTTTTTTATATGCTAGTCTCTGCACTACATTGTCACTGCAGTGGGAACCTGAGATCATAGCTGTTGCAGTTATGTACTTAGCAGGCCGTTTGTGTAAGTTTGAAATACAGGAATGGACATCAAAACCAATGTACAGACGATGGTGGGAACAATTTGTCCAAGATGTTCCTGTTGATGTTCTGGAAGGTATGAAAAACATTTGCCACAAACAGGAATATTTCCTTTAACTGTTGTGACCAAATCGCTTTTTCTAGGTTTCAGTCAAAATAGTCATGTGTAGAGTATGTAACTTTAGTCATATGTGCTATGCCTTAACCAGGTTTTAAATGAAATTCATTAGGCTGGCTTAGTCTGGAAGCATATTTAGTTATCAGGGTTACTCTTCTGTCAATATTTGCTTTGGAACTTTAGTTTGTAAAACAGCTGCTAAATTGTTGTGGTGTGTTTTCTACTTTTTTTTTTTAGTGATTCCCTTCATCCCATTTTAAATAAGCAGCCCTACAAACACTCATTTGAACTAATGGAGCTTGGCTTCCAGTGGTTTTCTCATTAAGTGACCTCTTTACACAAATTATGCTAGGGTGGGGTTTTCTTTATGGTGTACCACAACTGAAGAACAGATTATGTGGCATAAATTCTGATGTGTGTTAATTCTGATAGGGGATGAATTATGGATCTTTTTTCATCAATATAGATATTTTAATAGTATTCCCTTTGTGTGTATATATTGCTCATATTTACCTCTGCTTGCCCTCCTGAGGGAGATAACCTCAGGAATTTCATAAAATAAAGCATGACCTTTCTTCAGTCTTGTTAAGTAAATTGTCTTACAGACCTCTTAATGTGTTGGAACAAGAATTTAGTACTAGTCCTTTACTTAGTTTCCTGAAACTTTTTTGACTGGCTTAACTAGATATGTATGTTTTAACATAAAATCTTTCACTCTCTTACTGTGTTTACTATCGTGTTCTTATGTGGTTACCTGGCTGTCCAAGCACACAATAATGATGTATGATATATTAATACCAAGGCATTCTGTTGTTGTTCTGGAAGGTGTGTGTATACATAGGCATATTGTCCAGCACAGGTGGAAGAAACTAAGAAACACAATTATAAATTGAAAATCAGTCTGTTAAAAAAAGTAAGATCTGTGGTCATTTTAAGAGTGAGTAATACTGGCAATGATTTTTACTGAAGCTGGTGTCCAGTAAAAGCTTAGTTGATAATTGTGTATTACTTGTACACTATGGGCATGTAATATTTCTGACTTTTTTGTAAGACATCTGCCATCAGATCCTGGATCTGTACTCACAGGGAAAACAGCAAATGCCTCATCATACTCCTCACCAGTTGCAGCAGCCACCATCTCTTCAATCTACACCCCAGGCACCTACTGTACAGCAGTCACAGCAATCACAGAGTTCAGAACAGTCACAGACTCAGCAGCAAAAGGAGTCGCAACAGCCATTGCAGCAACAGCAGCAGCAACAGCAAACACAAGCACAGCAATCTAAAAGGCCCTCTCCACAGTCAAGTCCTCCTAGACAGATTAAAAGACCAGCAGTAAGTTTAACTTGGAATTTTAACTTAGTTTTTATTTTCAACCTGATCTGATGTCCATTTGATACAAAGGCTGCAGTGTGCAGCAGGCTTGTGTTTTCTGTAAGAATGACCCTGATAATTAATTTTGTATGGTAGACTTCCACTGGTCACATGGCAAATATGTTAGTGTAAAACCTCCTTTACAGTTTTGACATACCATATTCTTATTCCACTTGAGGCAAAAACAGTGGAGAGACTTCTAAGTCAGCTTTTAAGTTTCTAACTGGTCATGGTTCCACGCTACCAAGTTTCATTGGTTTTGCTATTAATCTCGTTTGATTTAGGAAAGGTCTCTTGTGCCATGCCTGAATATAGAGATGTGTGCAATGCTGATGAAGATGTTATTTGACTCCCAGGTTTTTGATTACAAATGTAAGAGAATGATGACTTAAAAGTATGTCAAAATTCTTAGAAGTTGTCTTCCAAAATAGTTTAGTAACAGTAGAGGCTTATAAACTCATCATACATGAATGTCTCACTTTGTCCCTATCATCACTGAAAATAAGAAGGTACATTAGCAGTTGGATAATATCACAAGTACTCTGAATGCTTTTCTGCGGTCATCAAGTTCAAATGAAGCTTTCAGACTTTAATCTACACATTTTGTGGTTTTGTTGTTTGTTTGGTTTTTTTTCACTTGTAAGTTATCCAAAAAAAAAGTGTTAAAAATGTTATCCAAATCTTCTTGCATGTACTTAGTAAGAAGAGTGTTTTCACAAGTAAAATCTTTGGAACAAGTCCATTTAGGAAGTAAATTTTCTACAGCTTTTACAGCTTTTGCTCTAACTTGTAATTAATGCATGGTCAAACTAAGGAACAGATATCAAGAGGGGGAAAAAAAAAAAA
>JANHGN010007521.1:0-23395 GCA_024605025.1 Megaceryle maxima | reverse complement strand
TACAGCTTTTGCTCTAACTTGTAATTAATGCATGGTCAAACTAAGGAACAGATATCAAGAGGGGGAAAAAAAAAAAAATACCAGAAACTCAGGAAGAAGCTACACATGATAGTATAAAATGGAATTGAAGTGTAGCAACTTCATAGTAGTAGCCTCACAAAAAAAAAAAAAGAGAGAAAAATATAAATACATAAAACCTTGGGTTTGTATTTGCAAGATACAGCCTACTACTAGAGGAAAAAATCTGCACTGAAATATATAGTTCTTGCACTAAATTTTAGGTTGTTCAGGATAGAAGGCTGAATAAAAATGTGTTAATTGGCTTGAAAATTGGGAGAGCTCTTTATTGGTATGTATTTCTTTTCATAATTTTTCTACCATGAGCACAAATTCTGCTCTCAACAGAAGTACCTGGGACACTTTGGCACATCAGAAAATGTAAATAACAATTTGGGTCTTTCTGTGTGCGTCCATCTGATTGTAAGTTGTTATGAATGCTTGTTCGTTCATGTAAAATCCCTGCCTTTACTACTGATTTCACCCCAACCCAAGTGTAAATGAACCACATCATGGGAAAAAGTGATGCCTTTTGCATGAATAGTATCCATTGCTCTTTAACAATTGCTTGTGGTTAAGCCCTTAAAACAACTTACCTTTTCTTGAAATTAAGTTTGACGCCCATCACCTAATAACTAAGGAAGTGAATAGTGCAGGTAAAAAGGTAAGTCCTGGTACTCTGTAGGCATCCAGAACAAATATAAAGCAAAGGGTGACTCACTAGGAGTTTTGTAGGAGATATGAGTTCAAGAAAAGCTTGATGTGATGATCTGAAATAATTCTTTCTCCAGAAAGCAGTCTAGGAGAACCAAGGTGTATAAGTGTTTGAAAGATGTACTTGGTGCTTCTAAAATGTTCTTCAGTTAGATGTACCATAAATCTTATTTAAAATGTTTGCCTCCTTCTGTAAATAGGGCTTTGCATGACTTCTCCTTTGGTTTGTACAGAACATAAATAGACTTTGTTCCTGGAGGCCAGATTTTCCATTTACATGAACTCTTACAACTCCATTACTTTCTGCTGAGCCAAGATACTTTCAAGCAGTTGAGGCATTGGCCCATGACTTACAGACCCATACCAGATGTCTAAAGCATCTGCATATTGTCTACATGTCTAGTGGTGAAGGATGCTTGAATGTTCAGATGACTTCACTAAAAATACACTGGTGAATCATTAAATGTAAATAGTATAGTTTGATTAAACTAGAAATTGTTAGTGGGAACAATTTTAATGCACATAGAAACAGCACTAAAAGAACAGTTTGATTGTGATATGAATTGAGCTTTTCATGAAAGTATTTAATAAAAGTCAGCATGCTAATCAATAATGTTGACCCTGGGATGTCATGGCTAGAGCAATACAAACTACAGTGCAGAAGGACAAAAAAAAAAGCTCATCTCTTTTAGCAGCTGCAATTATTGAAGAAGTGATTTAAGTTTTATAGGCTTTGGTTTTGTTGCTTATTGATTTTTATTTTTTTTTCTTTAGCATAAATACTCTTATAACTGATGTTTGCTTTTCTGTCTCATAAGCTATTTGGCTTTAGTTGCGTGCTCTGTTCGAAGGGTGTACCTCAATGACATTATATTGTGAACTTTGTGCCATGTTAACAAATGCACAATAACAGAATTGCTTGCCACTTGAAGTGATCAACTGACTTCACAGCATGAGTGACTTTTTGGAAATGTTGCAATAAGTACTAGAGACTTGCTTCTGTTTGAAAGTGTGTGGCGATCTGATGTTTGCATGCAGTTTTACAGACAAGGAATTTAGTGCTAGAAAATGGAGAAAAGACCACCCAAATAAAATGAAGGCAGCAGATGAGTCTGAGAGTCACCAAGAAAAGTATGTATGTTTGGCATGGGAAGATTAAGATTGTCCCTAAAAAGCAGGAAAGCAGCTAGAAGGTAGAAGGAGATGAATTGAAAGGACTATCAAAAGAATATAAGAATGAGGAAGCCTCAAGGAGGCCTTGACTACCTTTGTATTAGACTGCAAAAATCTTGAGATTAGACACAAGAATCAAGGAGAATTCATTATTCAAGTTGGAGTGAAATGTATCTCCATTCATTCTTTCTGGAAAGTAAAACGATATGAACTGAGCAACAGTTGGTAAAGGTAAAGCCACTAGAGGTAAATAGTCCCTTAAAAAAACCCCTTTGCATTCAAAAGACAGAAGCCACAGACTGTACCCCTCTGACTTTTATCATTAATTTAAAATACTTTGTAACTACATTTACTGTGCTTAAAATTTCAGTTAGATTTTCTGCTTTTCTCAAAGACCATCAGCTCGCCATCTCAGCTGGACTAAGTAAGCTGGAAAGACTTTTCTTACTCTGTTGTCTGTGATCCTTAAAAACAAACAAACAAAAACAACATCCAAAAACAACATCCAAAAAAAAAAAAAAAAAAACAAAACACCACAAAAAAAACCAAACACAAAACAAACCAAAACAACCAAACAAACAAAAACATGAAAAGAAACCACAAGAAAATGACAAAAAAAAGCCTAACCAAAAACTTGTGGTAGAAAGGATGATGTGAGGTTTTGTGGGTTTTGCTCAGTGTGCATAATTTTTTATGGCATAACATTTGGCTTTTATACAATGCTTTCCATCTGAAGGCTTCTGAAATGTTTATACACTGAGCAACACTTTCATTGCCTTCCTGTCTTGGTAAATAAAGCATAAAGGCCTGAAGTGATTTTGGCAAAGGCTGAATGACAGGTCAAAGCAGAATCAGCAACAGAAGCCAAGTCTCTTGCTTTCAGCACAGTGAGCAGTGTACTGGACCATTACATACGTGCAGTGCATGATAACTAAGTTAAAGGAGATGTAATAGTCAACAATAAGAACAGCAGGAAATGCTGTATCGAAAATAGCTGGGTTTTTTTTAGTCTTTTCATTCTGCCACTTAAACTGGGCTTTCCCAATGTGATTTGACTTTGTTCAGTGTTTGTCTTGTATCTGTCTAAAGAGATTGGACATTATGAACCTCCTAATACAAAAATGAGAACAAATAAAGGGCTTGATTTGACTCGTTTTAGGGGAGAGAGGAGGAAACTGGTTCTGAGTTGGAAACTGGTTCTCGTTTAGACAGATCTGTACAGAAGCTCTTCATCAGGCTCTACTTTTTTCCTATTTTGCTCACTTTTTACCATTTTAAAATGCTTTCCTATTTTTCAGTGGTCTTACATCTTTCTTTGTTTTAAACAGGCTGTATCTCCAAAGGAAGAAACAAAACCATCAGGTAAGTCTTAATACTTTGTTCATGTTGCTTTGATATTACTGTTTTAACCAGAGTAAGTAATTTGCTGATGTGTGCTTAGTTTGTTTGCTTACAGGCTTTGCAGTTCTTAACTACTTTGATCCTAATAATGCATTTTTAAATATATAGCTATTTCTGAGATGTTCCTAACTGCAAAACTTGAAAAAACGGAGTGTAACTGTGTCCCAAGAGTCCCTTGGACTGTTCAGTAGAAGTCTTGCTAAACTACTCGGCTCTTAACTCCATGCATCATTTAGAGTAGTTCTTCAGCACGCTGTGGGACCTTGAAGTGAGTGAAGGGTACCATGCCACTAAATAACTGCACTAGTAAGTCTTTTGGTGATCACAGACACCTGTAATTAGTTGTTGGCACGGCTGCCAGTAGAAGGCATTTTGTATCAATATACAGTCTAGCATAAGAAATGCTTCCCTGCAGTGATCACATCTAGTTGGTTAGTTGCGTTTTTTCTTCATTTTGCCAGTGAGGAACAATGTTATTTCAGGATAGCAAGGATGTGATTCTGTAACCTTTCTTAAGTGGGTCTGGCACTTCTCTGGCTCTGCAGATAGATTCCAGAGGGGAGTCTCTTCTCCTTCCTTTCTCCTGTGCAACTGCCATACTGTTTGGTTTCTAGATGCACATTCCCCTAGCACAATTCATCATCTTCTGAGATTTGATTTGATTCTTTGTAAGTTACAGTTTTGTGCTAAAAAATATAAGTGTGCTTATCTTCACTTACTGTTCTGGGGACAGCTTGTGTCTAGACAAAATATAGGGCTGGAACTTGTAGCCCTGTGTCCTTTTGGAAGACTTGTATGTGATACTCGATGCCACTTTATTTATACAAAGGTCCTGATTTTAGTTTTCTGTATTAAACATACCTAGTATACTGTGCTTTTGCGTAGTGTAATGTGATACAACAGTCATTAGCATGAGACCAGAGTTGGAATTTGGAAAATAACACAAAGCAGTAACTAATTAGGAACTTCCAAATGTTTTTTAGAACCACCACCACCATCTAAAATTCCTAAAATTGAAACTTCACATCCACCAATACCTCCTGCACATCCACCTCCAGGTAAGCTTTTGTTTTCTTAAGCACATTTACTCTTCTTGTTAATCACCTTGCTTTTCATTCCGATGGTGGTAACAGTGTGGGGGCAGGGGCTGTTGCCTTGATGAGTCAGCTTGTCAAGTAAAAGCATAAGGGAGTTTCATCTTGGTAGCACAGGCTTTTCCAGACAGGTGCAAAAAAGTTACAAGGGAAGCAAGATAATAATAGATGGCCAAAGGCAAAACAAAGCTGTGACTGTTGAAGGCCTGGAAGACTAAAGCTAATTATCACTAGCAGCCAAAAAGAGACTTAAGTTCTTAAAAGGATGGTGAATAGTAAATTGCTAGAGTGGCTTCCAACTGTCCTATAGAAGTCGTCCTTGCTATATTGGTCGTACAGAAATTCTGCAGGTGTGTATCTTCTAAACAAGAACGGGGATACTTTCTATGCTGTGTCCCAAAAGGACTTTAATCTGCCAGAGAACTTTTAACACTGCGCACATGCCTTATGTTTGCAAAATAAGCTGTACTGTTGTAAAAATGCACTTCCAGCTCCTCGCTGCATTAGCTGTCCTTCCAGTGACCCTTAAATATGACAAATATTTTATAGAGCAAGGTCCATAATGTAACAGTAATATGACAGCTTCTAACAGGGAATTATAAGAGAGAGAAACAGTGCTCTAAAATACAGTAAGATCATTTTTTTTTCCTGTTTGCTAAAATCTATTTAAGAATGAAGGGGTTCTTCTGAATATCATGCTCATTTTTCCTTCAGCTGTCAAATCTTGCATGCCCACCTTGCATCTGCAATGATTCTGTAAACGTGCAAATGGGGACATCATTGCCTGCTTTAATTTAGGAACTAGAAGTTTATTGAAATCACAGGTTCCACAGCCAGCATAGCCACCTTGCATGGTCTAATTATGTAGCTGTCCTAGGGGACAATTTTGCTGTTAAAACTATGACTGCTTAGATGAGGTAAAGCCTGTTTAGGCAGGTAGCAAATTTGTCTCCCTTGTTATCAAACATTTTCCTCTTAGAATTTGTTTATATGAGCAAATCATTGTATAAACACTGAAACATTTTAACAACAGTCTTTAGAGGCCAACTTTTGTCTTCTGGGGCTCTGAGGAAAAATCAGTGGAAAACTAAGAAGGTTTATTGACCAAATGAGCAGAAGCACTAGGAAGTGGATTTATCTCAGATTTAGTTTGGCACTGTCACTTTAGTTGCAGCACGTTGCTGGAAATGACTGCCATATTATCTGCTTCTTGTTTTTCTTGTTTGTGGAACAATGCTATAGATGTTGATATATACAAGCAAGATAGGTGTCAAACTTTTTTTGTTAGACATTTTGATACTGACTGTATGACCATATGGAGATGCTGCCATTAGGTCAGTCTTCCTACTGTGGTATTCCAAATTCCTTAAGCATTAAGAGGGGAAAAAAAAAAATCCTTGTGATTTCAAGACAGTTTAAATGCTGTTCTTCCCACAGATGGTCAAGTACAATATTGTAAAATTCTAACCTTTTTATGAACTTCCCTAGTATCAGGTACTGAGTTCCCTGAAATTCATCAATGGAACTAAGCTGATCAGACTTCATGTCCCAAGCAATCTATTGCACTTTATTCCCCTCTGGTTTTCTTCTGTTAAACAGGTTTAACAGAACTGAGCATTATAGACTACAGAGATTTTGGCCTGTATTCTCAGATAGCATTTCCCAATGTGGGACGCGAGTGAAGTGCAGAGGTAATCCTAGGCCACCTCCTGGAGTAAAAAAAGAGGTAGAAGGGAAGCCTGGGGCAAAGAAAATGGAAGGACTGATGAAAAGATTTTTGGTATCTTGGGTTCCAGGACTCTAAATCTGCCAGTTGTGATTCAGTCCATCTAGTCTGCTATTTTCTGCTGATTGTAGAAAAATATTTAAATCGCAGAAAATAGCACGGAAGATGCTACTGAAAAGAATGGAAGATGTGTGTTAACTTTTAGAATGGGAAATCTGAGTTTGGAGCTTTGTTATGAGCTTAGTTATTTTCTAGTAATACAAAAAGGTCTGACTGGATGCCATATGTCATTAGGAGACTTGGAGAATTGAGTCCTCATATGTTAACTGGATGAAAAATATAAAGTATTCAGAAGCTGTTATTGCCACTGTCTTTGGGGGGGGAAAAAAAAAAAGGTATTTTCTTTTCCAGAGCGCAAGCCTCCTTTGACAACTGCAGTTTCAATGGGAGAAGCAGAGCAATCTACTACTGTGGACTCAGTAGATATGCCAAAGGTCCAGATTCCTCCCCCTGCTCATCCTGCCCCAGTACATCAACCTCCACCTCTGCCACATCGTCCTCCACCCCCACCCCCCACCAGCTATATTACAGGGATGTCTACTACAAATTCTTATATGTCAGGGGAGGGCTATCAAAGTCTTCAGTCAATGATGAAAACAGAAGGACCAACTTATGGAGCATTACCACCGGCCTATGGACCACCAACTCATCTACCATATCATCCTCATGTCTATCCTCCCAACCCTCCACCGCCAGTTCCGCCTCCCCCCCCTACTTCATTCCCCCCACCCAATATTCCACCCCCTACTCCTGGATATCCTCCTCCACCTACATACAACCCTAATTTCCCACCTCCGAGACTGCCTCCCACTCATGCAGTACCACCTCATCCGCCTCCTGGGCTGGGAATGCCGCCAGCTAGTTACCCCCCGCCTACTGTTCCCCCAGGTGGACAGCCACCTGTACCACCTCCAATTCCACCACCTGGTATGCCGCCTGTAGCAGGACTTGGACGTGCTACCTGGATGAGATAGCATGAGGTCATTTGCACGATATCCCTTTATGCTGACTAGGCATGAGTAGCTAGCCAAAACCTACTTTGTAAAGATGAAGAGGAGGATAATTTGTATAATTTAGAGGAAGAAATGAGGCGGTGAAATGAAAATTTAGCTGATCTGTTTGCAGTATTGTTTATGGTGAGTTATATAGGCTTCTAGGTTTTAATCAGCTTTGCAGTATCTATTCTAACTTTATACATTTGACTTAAGTTTAATTTGTCTTGAGTTATTCCAGCACTGGATTACTTTGTACTAGCAAAACCAGCCATATTGGCTCAATTATATCAGTAAGAAGAAAATTTCCTTCTAGAAATCAGTGCCTGAGTATCAAAATAGCCAGATACCATGAGATTTGATCTATAGGAAGAAACTTTTTAGTAAAAATTAGAACAACACAATGTCAAGCATAAAAGCTACTTTATTTAAGAGAGATTCTGAATGCTAGCTGACTGGAATCATTTTGAGGTGTTCGCCTTGCTGATATTTTTGTTTTGGAATGTACTGGTATCTTAAAGTAATGTATGTTTACACCTATTTGCAAATTTCCTGTACATAATATATATATTTTCTAAGTGTGAAAGTCTGAATGTAACAACCTACTGTGATGTACATCCTGGTTATAAATGGGACTACTTTGTTCGCATCTACCCAAATAAAATTGGTTCTGAATTTAGTGGATTTCCAGGTTTTTCATATTAGTTCAGAATTCGTAACTATGGTACTTGCTGCAAGATATTTCAGCAGGGGTCTCCCAAATCTTATTCATCAGTTTATTTAAAAAGCATGTATTTTATTTTATTCAACTAAAAGTATACACTATCACAATCAATCTCTTCATTTTTACTAAAATATTTCCAATTAATGTTTTACACACATATCAAAAAAAATCTGTACTATTACTTTCCCTCCCCAGAAAAGCCAAAGTGGTTCAATAATAGATAAAAACGTGTGCTAAGGTCTAAAGATTTTTTTCTATATACACAACAGCAGGTGCTAACTTTTCCAGTTCTTTGTAAATCATATACAGAAAATAGAGCAGGGCTATAAGATCACAGATTTAACAGAAATCAAACTTTAAACTGATTTCTAAAGCAGCACAAATAGACTTTTCCCCACATTATGAAAAATATACAATTTTATCACTTTACAGTCATGCACTTTGAAAAAGATCAGTAGTACTCTTCCCCCACAGCTTCTAAAAAGATAAAAGGTCACTTTAACACTGATTTCTCTTAATATCTAGTATTTGGATAAAAATGTGCCATTCTCCATCAAGGTTGTGCTCAGCAGTCTTAGCAAGGTGCAAAGAGCTGACTGAAGCAGGTTACACTGCAGCATTTCAGAAACTTAGGGAAATGCTGCTTGCTTCAGGCACTCTGAACAGAAGTCAAGGATGTGATTTTACTTTCCTTAAGCAAGTCAAGTCCCTTTGTAAACAGTGGATGCTTTCTTTGCCAGAGGATTGCAGAACCCAGGGCTTCAAGTGTGAGGAAATCAACTATTGTCCCAAATACATCAACTTAATGGCTGCTGTTTTCAAGGGATGCTCTCCTCCAACTTAATGTACAAAGCTCTTCTGGTAGTTTTCACTGAAGACTTAGCATGTAGGTAATTGAATTTAAATACGCATATAAAACATCTTTTTAGACAACTAAAAATTTAGCACCCAAGTCATCCTGTAAAGTCAATGGAGCGTCATTTTAGCCCAGGAAGACACTTTATAGCTCAAATGGATCTAAGTATGGAGAGTAGCAAGCCTAAAAAAAAAAACAAAACCAAAACCAACCAAAAAAACCACCCAATGTACAGCACTGTCATGTTCTGCAAAATCAGCAACACACATCATACGCTGAAGAGTTGTGCTGCCAGACAGAATCTTAAAAGATACCCAGGATATACCCTAAGAGTAGCGAGACTGCAGTTGAACTACTGGCTACCCTGTAAACTGGCTTTTCAGGATTTGCAGTGCTAAAGGACCTCAGTTGCACCACTATTTCCCTTGTAGGTGAGATCTGCAGGTGGACCAAAACAAGCTTTAGTTGAAGTCATTGAACAGATTTCTTAGAGAGTTTTGATAGCAGGGAGTATGTGAACAGGACTAATGTACCCGGTGAAACTATTAACCTGATTAGCAGAGCTCTTGTCTTCCCAAGAGGACCTGCTACTCTAATACACTCCTAAAATAGCAAGCACGTCATCAACACAACTCTACAAGTGCTGCCAACATTTGCATTGCTTTAGTTAAAATTTACTGACGTAAATTAAACTTGTTCCAAATATGCTTAAATACTCTGCTTAATCCAGTGATTAAGTACTACTAACATTAAACTGTTTTTTCAATCAGATAAAGTAACTCTATGTTCAACATCAGATGTTAAGGAAGAATGATACCTCTGCTTTGCATCCTCTTTTTCTGGTACAAAACTCTCAAGGTATAACTTCTACAGGTAATGCATTCCATAGGTAATTTGACACATAATTAATGGTGACTAGAAACTGGAGGTCAAAATAAAACAGAAAGAGGAAGAATCTGGAATGATCTAAGAATGCAGTATTTTAAAGGAGACATTCAGACTCTGAAATGCATTTTTCCAGACTCCATGGGATGTAAATATTATTAGACTTGGAGTTAGCTAGCTCAGCCTTCCCTGACTGAGCAGCAGTAACAGCTCAACTACTGGCAAGTGAGAATATGCTTGTGCGTTTTGGGGGTGGTTCTTGGTTTGTTGTTTTTGTTCGGTGTTTGGGGTTTTTTTTGTGGGGTTTTTTTTTTTTTTTTGTCAAAAAAAAAGGTTGTTACATTCTTATCTCTCTGTACTCTTCTATATTTTTTTGTTATAGTCCTCCTCTGGTTTTTACTGATGATGGATCTTAGCCCTGGCACAGCAAATTCTTTACCCAGACAGATATATTACTGTATACCATAGGACCAATTACCTTTCATAACTTGCTGTATTGCATTGGTGCTCCATGTAAATACAATACCACCAGTCAAGAACTCAACTGGTAGAATAAATTAAAAGGCAGAACCTGTCCAGCTTATTCTGTTGTCTGTAGCTGTGCCTGAGTCTTACAGAGAATAATAATAAAGTTATGGTTTGAGGTAATTAAATCTTTGAACTAATCACTAAAATCAATGTAACTTTTGAAGAGGAGGCTTTGCTCTTTTCACATGCCTGTCTTTAGAATTATTTTACACCAATGATTTTAATAACCAAGCCCCACTTCCTGGGAAAGAGCATCTAATAAAATACAGGGACAGCTGCTGTGACAACTTGGAAAAGGGGGGGGGGGGGGAAGGGTGTCAAATTCTTAACAACTATACAAGCAGCTACTCCACAATAGCAAAATATAAGTCCCATTGTTTTATATACAACCCTTAGAAGAAGGAAAAACCCACTTGTTTTGGTACACTAATAAAAATAAAGCTTGAATGGCAGGAAGTAATCTCACCCAACAGCCCATGTTTATGGAGTTTTTATTCAGTTCTGCAAAGTTGTTGTTTGGTTACCTTATACAGGAACTAGTATAGGTGAGGGATCCAGCAACAACATTAAAAAACCACAACCCAACCAAATCTTGCTTATGTGAAAGATGAGCTGCTCTTGAAGATCCTGTGCAAGCCTTAAGTACTGTCAGGACGCCAGTTTCTGCTGAATTATTTTATAGTAAAAGCTTTACAAGAAAAGCCTTGCCATAGTTGTAGGGAATACTGGTGTGTGGCTATGTGACTTCAGTTCATTCACATTACAACTGCAGAAATCTTGTGTCATTTGTGCATGAAAAATAGTTCATTAACAGCCGATGCACAGTCTCAAGCCTTTCCGTATGCTTGTGTGATGAGTACCACTACAGTGGGGTCAGAGTGGTACCAGCGTTTTTAGCTCGCCACTTAAAATTGTACACAGTGCCTTGTGAAACCAGTTCCATGTCATTCTTCAAAATAAGGACCTCCAAAAAAAAAAAAAGTGTTAGCAGCTCAGGAGCTTGGTAGGCAGTAAGTCAATTAGTTCAAATTGCTCTTTCCTTGGAAGGTGCTGCCTGGAGCCACTAACCTAGCTAAGAATCATTGACAAGTGGGTGGACAGAGCAATACAAACTGTGACTTCTCCGCAGGTTAAGGGTTCTTGTTCCTCTTAAAAATTCTTTCAAGTTAGTTAATTCTACAAACAGACTATTACAACAAAGCAGGTTTGAACTACAATACAAATGATGCAAGTCTGGCATTATTGGATGGTTACCCATTGAACAGTAGTTCCAGAGCACCACAACCTGGAAATCAGGCCTTTAGCTGCCATATTTACACTATTGTTACAAAAAAAAGCCAGGAAAAAAAAAAGAAGGAAAAAAAAAAAAAGGAAACCCTGAAAAAACCTCAATCCCAACAAACAGGAAGCCAGAACGCTGAGCTCTGCCTCTTTAGTCTTCACAGGATCAATCACTTCCAGCCTCTGGGGACAATGTTCCTACAAGGGACCCTTGAACTGGTTTCCAGAAAGATGTTGCCTGATGGAAGGTTTGGAGCTCGCAGCATCACCCAGCTTTCGCCAGACAACCTGTAAGAAAAAATAAAGGGGTGGGAGAGAGAAAGACAGGAATTAAAAATAAACAACAACAAAACCTTTGCCGAGTTGCAATATTTTCACAATTGCAGTCTGAAGGTCAAAAAAAAGCCATTTCCTAGAGCTGAGCTGTAATTCCCAGAAGAGCCACTGGGTGGCACGTGTGCACCAGTTTCCAAGAGAAAAAACATTGATGCATTTTTCTAATTAGTCTTTCTTGAAATTAAAACCATTTTTGCCTGGGGAAGTAGCATAAAACAAATACACTAGGTTCAGAAGTTAAGTTCAATGGTAGGTCAACCGTGCCATGCTTACAGAAATTATGTTACCATGAAGAGAAAAGATAATAAAAAAGATAATGATTAAAATGATACGTGTATGTATATAGTTGACTTTCTAAAAACATACATTTTATCTCTCTAGGGACACTGGGGTAAGGGAGGCTATTTTTAAAAAATTAAGCAGCAGAAAAGCACTTCATAGGTGCCTTGAGTCTACAGAAAATGAATATTTAAAGAAAAATCATCTGATGATACAGAAACAGAAATGAGTGCATTTGGGAGGATGAAGTTACGGCATTCTACCTTCCCCCCTACACAGCTAGAAGGGAATGTGGCATTAAGCAGACAAAACACCCTAAAAAAGCAGGCCCTCATTTACTTTGGTCTTGGCTTTGCCTGTAGGGATCCAGCAACCAAAGCAAAGTGCCTCACGCATTGCCAAGGATGCTCGCTGTGGTTTAGCTCTGAAAGATGCACCTTTGTTCTTTACAACCTCTTTTTTAGGGTTGAGGTGGTTTTCAGAATTTAAATGGAGGATTAAGCTCTTCCCTGCTGTTGTGAGACACTAAAGGATGCCATTTGGGCTGACCTCCCATGTGACCTTCTAAAAGAGAAGACTCCATAAGCATCCTCCTCCTTGCTGTGGGCACTGCTGGTACTGTCCAATGGCACATCCCCAACTGCAAGAGACACGCAGCTTGAGCCAAGTTCTAACAGAAATCAGAAACTTTTTGCTGAGAGCCAAAGTGTGGCCAAGGTGCTTTGAAGCTGGAGACAGTGCCACAGCAGCGGACACTGCAGAGCAGAGGTTTGGTACAAACACTCGCTATAAGGAGGTGGCAAGCTCAGTTAACAGTGTGGCTGCTCACCGTGGTGACAGTGCTAAAAGCACCCCCCAGCCCATGATGCTGTTCAATGGCTTCAGACATTAATTTTTCCCTCTGATATTATTTTATGGGTTAGGCTCAAACCCATTCAAGCTGTACATCTTTAAAGATAGCAAGGAGTTGCTGCTCAGCCCAAACTAAGTTCCTGCGCATACAGTTGGAATCAACTGCTAACACAACCCACCAAGCCAGGAAGAGCCTTTTGCATAGCTCTTGGTCAGCTAGACTAGCTACTCCATGCTTTGAAGGTAGCAGAGTGGGAAGTATCTGCTGAGAAAAGGCTGCTCCATGTAGTGAATGAGGCATTTGGTTTTCTGATACTCAAAGCTGTGATCAGCAAGAGCCTCCACTCTTTCCTTGTGCCGGGGGATCTCACATTAAACGTGGTTTGTATGCATCAGACCTCTGCTCCTCTGGACTTCTAAAACAAGGACCACAAAAGAAACCCCTAGAGTTGCTGAGAGGAGTTATTACATTGCACATTTCACGAACAATCGCCTTCTCCTTTTCGCTCAAGTCTTCTTCATAGTTGTCTTGCATTTGCCTGTCCAAATTTTCATGAACCTCAAGGACCTACAAAAACAATATGACAAAAGCATTATGGTCTTCAAATCATTAAGTGTCCCTAACAACCTCCTTAGGCAGTATTTAAATTGTCAGGACTCTGAAAACTTTGACAGTCAGAGCATTGCAAAGATGAGCATGACACCAAGTTGGGTGCTTCCATCCTCTTCCTTCCCTGGTGATGGCATGCCTCTGTTCCACCACCTGCACAGTGTGGCTGCCACCACAGTCCTGGGGAACCGACTGATACTTGGCAGTGAGTTCCCTGTGCCCACAAATAAAACTCTTCCAGGAAGGCCACTGGTGGCTCCACCTTCAGGAAACTCTCCCAAGGCAATCCCCCAGAAACTTGTGCTCCATCCATTCCCCTCTTTTGCAGGAGTGGAGCTTCACCACTCCCTTCTACTAATCTGAGTCATGGGGCAACTGTGGTCATCAGGGAAAGTGGCAGAGGTTTGTACCACTGAAAAGCACAGTATTATCCACTGTGCAGTTTAAGTGTCTGGTCTCCAATCAGCCATAAACTTTCAGATCTTAAACAGATACGTCCCAATTGCACTCACCTTTTGGCTGAAAATTATTTCTAACCTATTTAGTTTCTCAAGGGAACCCCTTGGAGGCCCACAATGACAGTGAGCAAGAGACAGGATGTTAGCACAGAGCCCTGGGCCTCAGAGATCCCAATTTGATTCCCGGCTCTTACCCACTCCCTTTTGGAGTTGGATGCAGCTAGGTTGAGAAGGGGGTGGGAATGGGGTGGGGAAAAAAGCCAGTATTGCCTGCTAGGGCCCTGCGTGGTGACCACAATCCCCTGAAGGCACCATCCCCACCAAGTGCTGAATCTGGGTCACCCTCTCCTTGTGCCACAGATGCCCTCTGAAGATGGAGATAATCACCTCGACTCCCTGAGCTTTACTTTAATCTCTGTCATCACTGCTTCAACCCACAGCATATGCCCCGTAGAGGTGAAGGAGTAGGTGGCCCTTGGCTGGGGCCAGCACACACACATCCCCAGCACACACACCCACGGCCGGGATTGCGGACATGGCTGCAGGGTGACATTTACTGGCTGTTCACAGAGTTCAGCTGGTACTAATGCCAAGGAATACAGGACATAGCCACAAAGTGCTGGTGCCAGGCCTGTCTGGTCCTCCACAAGCAGCTCCATTTTGCTGTCTTTCCTCTCATGCCTGGGAACAGGCAGCAGGCCCAGGTACCTGCCTGCAGCACCCTGTTTGAAGGACCCTCTGCAGGAATGAGGCATCACCTTGCCTTTCCCTCCTGCTTGTGACTACAGTGCTTCTTCCACAATAATGATGGGAGGAAAGTTCTGCAAGAACAGATGTGGAGAAAGACAGGAACAGACTGAAAGGAGTAGGGGGAAAGATTTGAGTCTCTGCTCTGTGGCTTAAAAAGCATCTCCATCATGTGCTCCCAGATCAGGGAAGAACCAGGTTCCCTCGCAGAGACAGAGGTTACAGCTCCAGCACTAACTCTGCAGACATGACACATCCAGTGTGCCGTTCATGAGCCTCCCAGATGCCACTCAGCCTGGTGGCTGGGCCACACCTGCAGATTTACCTTGGGAAGACAAGTAAATTGGCTGTAGAAGCAGTTTGGGGCACTGCAAAAAATATGGGAAACATCCTGGCACTTGGAGACATGCTTCCCAAGCACTGATCCCAAGGCTGCACATGGCTGGTAAGACACAGTACATCTGTGTGGTTTCTGTGTCCCACCACATGATGCCCATCTCTGGATCTCTTCAACTGGTAGCCAGCCCTGGACTCCCACATCACTCCTGGGCACACACTGCCTGCAGAACACCTCCAGGGAGGCAGTGCCTGGCTGTGGCCAGGTGGTCCCTCCACCTCAGACATGAGGCTGCCTGGGGCTATAGGCAGCTTTTGCTACCCACAGAAGACCCCCTCCATCACTGAACAAACCCTTCATCACATCGGCATGCATTCAGATAGCTCCTGCGGATGGGCATGTTGCACAGATCAGGCATACCACAGCGTAGGACTGCCTCGAGATTCTACTGCTGCATCTGTGCTGATCTACGTGCCACTGCTGAGCAAAGCAGTCAGTTTAGGGTGCAGGGTTGAAGTTCCTGGAATCACTGAACACCATCAAATAGCACATGGTTATATTCACCATGATACATCTACACGCATATAAAGCTGTGCAGCAGGTGTATTTGTGTTCATAAATATTCCTACACCTAGGGAAGCACAGAGCTAGATGCAGCATGAGGATGGGTTTCATCCTTTGCTGAGGCACAGCACCGGCTGCTCTGTGAAACAGGATACCAGGGTAGATTATCCCTCGGTCTGCCTCAGCACAGCAATCCTGCTGTGCTGAGAACTGCGTTACAAACAAAAATAGGTCATTCTCCTCGGGCCCTTAACCTACTTCTAAAATGCACCAGCTAGTTTAACCAACGTCGCTGGGACCATCTTTGCAAAAACAAGGATTATCCACATCCTTTCTGCGAGAAGAGGAAGGGCAAGAGGGATGTAAAAAGCATGTACATGCTGACAAAGAGAGCATCTATTTTTTGCTAAAGAGGAGGGAATTAATTATTGATCCATCTGGACTCGCACATTGAACTCGCTCGTCTGGAGTCAGTGTGGCTCCAACGCTCGGCTGCAGCAGCAGCAGCCTGCAGGATCACAGCCTCATGCGAAGCGCCAGGGCTGCCTGCCTGGCAGCTAAGCACCGGCACACACACATCCCCAGCCATGTCCACAGGGTAAGTGTAAAGGACAGCCATGGTTTAGATCAGTTAAAGATCACATCAGTTCCAGCCTCTGCTTCCACCAGCCATCCATCTTGCAGCCACAGGAGTCTCACCAGACAAAAATAAACTGGTTTTCTGTGATTTGGGTTTAAACTGAAATGACATTCCCTAGTCCAGAAGGTGTGGAAGGGTGGCACAGACCATTTCTTTCAGTGGAAATGTCTTAATGTTGTCAACCAGGCAGAGCTGAAGCTGAAAGCTTATCAGATGAAAGTTATGGTTGTATTTAATTTCTGAATGACTTGGGAATCATTTATCCTGGAAAACCATCCTGCTTCCCATGCCCACCTCATGTCTAGGTAGGCACTTTGTAAAGATGTGTTGGCATCTTGGGTATGGGAAAAAGGGATTCAGCTTGATAAAACTCATCAGCCTATCCTGGAAAGGCATGCTGGAAAAAAAATACATTCTGAAGAGTGAAATCACCTCCTGATGAAAGACAGGAAGACCTCTTAGTGCTGACCCAGCCCCAGCCATTGTCAGACCCTGCCAGGCGCCACCTCAGCTGTTTAGAAGAACGAGGTTAATGCTCCTCTGATTACACCACAGGGGACTATGGACGTGCCTTCACATAAACTGTATATGGCTCAGCTGAACTTCAAGGATTGTAGATTCAGTGTGGATCCAAGAAATTGGGGTATATGCTCCTGTGATTTCTGCTACATCCCAACCCTGGACCCTACAGAAAACAAAGTGTACTCCAGGCTCAAAGTGTCTCACACTGTCCCCTCCTTTTTGCTCTTCATCAAGCAGCACTGACAGCACTGGGCCCTTTGTGGATTCACCGGTGCTATGGGATCTCCGAGTAAAATATCAGCCAGCAAGGGCAGCCTGGTCTGCTCAGGCACAGGGCAATTCCCCATGCAGGGGGATGGGGCTGGACCACTTAATGCTGCTCCTCTGCCTGAAGGCATCACCTCCTGAAGTCTACCTGCAGCTCACTCTTGATAAGCACCCTGGCTTGTCTGGTTTTCTCCCTGCTGATACATAAACCTGATGTCTGTGACCAAGGCAGTGTAATGTCCGACTCACCTGGTCCATTGCATCCACCACCCTGCTGACTTGCTGTACGGGCCTTGCACAACCACACAATGCATATTTAAAAAACAAACAAACAAAAAACACCAAAGAGTTGGGATGACTGCAGTAAAGCTTTTGAAGGGGAGCTGAAAGTTGAGATAAATGTTTCTGTATCAGGAAGCACTCTGAGACTGAGGGTTGTTTTCTGAAGGGTGCAAGCCTCACTGATTTTATTGATTTGTAAATCAACCAGACAAAGCACTGAGGAATATGGCAACCTGCTTCAGCAGGGGAATAGTCTATATGCCCTGCTGGGACTTTTTGCTAGTTTTGGCAGGGTCAAATCCTGCCTTACCCAACATCAGCAGGACTGATTGATCACCTGCTCAATGGCTCTGTGCACATGGAACAGGTCCAAGCTGCTGCTGCAGAGGGAGTTGGGTTATAGGTTAAATGTCATGCTCATACATCTGTCTCCTCCTCACCTCCCCACGTCTTTAACAGGTTTCCTCAATTCCTAAGAAAAGTGCTTTGATGTTCAGCGAGGTACTGAGCTGTAGCATATGTACCTTTTATTCTCGTTAGCAAAAACAGCTGTTACGAGTGCCAACCTGTCATCTTGCTCCTTATTTAGTAGGTGCAAATAAATAAAAACTATTCCAGAAGCAAAAATAAAGAAAATCCCTACATGTGCTCAAGGAAGAACTTATGCTAAATAGCAGGCAATGCTTCAGCCACACAGCTAGTGTTCAGCTGCCAGAAAAAGCCAAGGAAAAGCCGTGGGGACATTACGTAGATGGGTGCAGACTGAGACAATCCAGAAGCCCTACATATCCGTGCAGAGTGCACAGCCCCTCTGTGAGCTCTGCTTGGGCACAGAGCCACATCCTTGCAGTCACACCACTTCTGGACAGACTTGCATTCAAACAGCTCGCAAGACAAGTAAAGCCAACTTCCCACTGTCCACTGTCCTTGCCCTTCCTTGTGGTAAGGACCCAGCCTGCTACAGACTTCTTTACACAACCAAGAGGGGCTTTTTCTAACATCTGATGTAGTGCAGACAAAATGCAAAGCTTCATTTGTAAGCTACTCTCCTCCTCAAAGGAAGGTCGTGAGCTGTATCACAGGCAGTGTCTAAGCTGGTAGCTGCATTGTTTCCCACATGCAGGGCCTGGCACTGGAAAAGCTGTGCAGTTCTGCAGGGTGCAAATAAGACCTACTCCATATGCTGCAGCATACCATGGCCAAAAACGTTATCTTCTACCCAGCTGAACCATGGCTGGAGACAAACAGACACAATTGCACTGTCACACAAGAAGGGAGAAGGAGAGATCGAGACCATGACCAGTTTCCTCAGTCTTTTCAATGTCCAGCTGATCCTTAGAAATGGGCTACAGGATGGGAAAATAAACACTTTCTGATCCCTCCCTGCCACACTGATCTACAAGACAATTTTCTCCTTGCTTTGAATATTTTTAACCCTAAGTGTGTGAGCAGGCCATGTCACATGAGATCATTTATGCCCTGTGAGATATGACTGCTATACTACCTGCTTCCTGACTCCAGCCATAGCACATTCCAGGGTTTTGAAGACAGACAAATGTACCCCACTGGCCAAATGGTGAAAATGCAGATAATTTCTTCCAGCCCTTCCTAGCAATCAACAAAGCTCTGAAGTAGAGGATTAATAACATTAATGATGATATGTGCAAACAACCAGTCATCCAATTACCTTTCAATTCCTTTATACGCACCATTGCACTAGACCTCCTAAACTTAATTTCCAGTTTCCAAGAATCTTCCTCACTAATAGTCCAATCCTTTCCATAAGCTTATCAAATCACATTTTAAAATAATTTATGTTTCTTTCCCTTACTAAGAAATTCAGTCCCATAACCCCTAAAGTAAACAGGAACATCATTTCCACCCAGAATGTGTTCATAAACAATTTATAACTATTCGATCTTGTAACTTAAAAACATTATCAGCTCTGCTTAATATTATCCCTCACCACCACCTCACCAAATGCAGTGAAGACCAGGAGCAGAAAAGTATGAACCCCACATTCTGGGAGGAAAAAGCCAACGTTAGTAGTCTGGACTGCATGAGGGCTTGGATGATTAAATGCAAGTGACAGTGGATTAGTACAAAGTGCCAGAAAAACAAAGGTATCATCACATGAGCCTGCAATGTTCTGCAAAGCACCAGTGTAGCAGGTCCATATGCATATATACACAGGAGATATGCCACCCACAAGTGCAAGGCAGCATAGCACAGGATGGAGCAACACAACTTTCTGATAGCACAGAACCATTCACAATAAGCAAAGAAGAAACTTGTCTAGAAAACACAGGACAAATACATGTAGGCAAGTGAACTGCCACTGCTGTGGTCACAGTTCCTTTGGCAACTAGTGAAAACTGCACTAAAGGTACTTTTCAATCCTTGATGGTGCTTAACACTCTTCTCTCAAGATCCAATGAATGTTATACAATCTGGGTGTAAGTAAGTTTTAAGCCTTAAGCAAGGTTTAAAAATCAAGATTTTCAACTTGGAGAATCTTTTATAATTTAAATTCAATTTTGATCCAAATGAAACCAAGCTTGTCTTTCCTTTCATAACTCCTCACACACCACAAATATATAAAAGATGAACTACTTGAGAAACGGTGATATTCAATATCCTCCCAGGATCTTGCAACTGTCCAGTGATACCAACATCCTTGCTAGATGCACTACTGCTTCTCCTGGCAAATTTGTGTTTTACCACCACCACCACCACTTGCCACATCTGTCCTGGAGCCAAGAGACCCTGGACAAGCACAAAAAAGTAAGCTGAAAATACTATGAACTAGATCATTTTGGGAATTTGTAGATCAAGGCATTTGTAGATCAAGGTAGATATGTGACATTTATTTAGATGTCAGATGTGGAAAGGTGCAAAGCAAAAAGTGTTTTGTAAGCACCAGTCTCCAGGTCTAGGACAATCTAAGCTAGTGCTGATGCTACTGCTGGACCTTTTTCCAGCTAAGACCATGGGGATCAGAACTCCAGAGTAGTCATCCAGGAATCCTCATTTGATTTGATAAAAGCTTTTCTTTATATACCTTTATAGAATTTTTAAGCTTCAACAAATCCAAATCTGTAAATCAACATATTCCAAAGAGAGTCTAATTCAGTTAGAGACTTTCGAGCCATCTCTGTGGCACCTTGGAAAGGACTTGGGCTTCTGTGTCCCCTAGATACTCAGAAGTAACTTGCTTAACTAGTTAAACATGTAACACCAGGGTATTATATTTTTCCTGCTAATGGATTATCACTAGGACTTGAGAACTGCTGTGAAATGACAGTGCAAGTTTTCTCCTTTAACTCAGCTAGCGGTGTCACATGGTTTGGGACACCATATTGTCAACAGTCCTGACTTTAATCTGCGTTGATGATGTGAGTATCTACATGGGTAAGATGGCATGGTTTCCTCACCAGAGACCCAGTTTATGCAGGACTGACAAACAGAAAGGGTAACCACCACCTTCAGCATCAGTAGCTTTTGTTGGAGGATTCCTACCAAAAACAATAGTCATGCATGATCTTGCTTAACTCCATAACTATTTGAAACAATTATCATGATACAGGTGCCTAAGTACTGACTTTCTGTTTCTATTGGTTGTGTTTCCACAAGAAGAGCAAACATACAGTTCTGCCACTTTGGTGTTAGCTGCACCATGCCGCACCACACCGCACAGCCACGTGGGGATCTGTGGCACCCTTACCTTCATAGCATGAACAACAGCCTCTGGTTTCTGGCCAACAGGGACATATCCTGCTGCAGGAGAAGATGCAAGATCAGATGTCATGCGAGCTGGTCCCTGTTAAAATAAGAGAAGATATGCTTTAATTGCCTTTGGATGATTTAAGCAAGGAGGAAGAAAACATCCAGAAAATTTGAGCACTAGCTTCTCTCCAATGCAATAGCCTTCAGCTGCCCGCAGAGACAAAAGACACCACTACCCCCGCCTCACAAATCACTCGATTTAATACCATTTGAGCTGAACATCACTGAATCTAGATGTACTCAGGTGGGAGACCACCCTGGTTTAAAGCTAAATTGATTTACAAAACATTTTTTTACTCGCTTAGGATAACTTTGTACAATGACAAGATCAAACTCTTCTTATCCTCTATCCAAGGGAGAAATGCAAGCAAGATGATTTTCCAGCATAAAGCGGTCATTTCTACAAAGCTGCATTCATGAAAGAAACAGTTGGCATAACTTCATTGCTTTTCTGGCAACATTTTCACATAGACATAAAGTACCAATCTTCAGCTACAGAGAAAATTGTGAAAGCAACCTTAAAATAAGCAGATGTCCAAACCTAATGTTGGCTGGGTTTGTTCCCAAAATTCTGGCCAGTCCTCCTGCATGAAGGATCCCATTGGGAAAGATGCCGAAATTACATTTTACAAAAGATTTCCACTGTCCAAACAGCCTTGTGAGCACTTTTCATAGGGCTTTCCTTTTTAAAAGGCATCCAGCTTGGATTATGTGAGACACAATGTCTTTATTCAGTGAGATGCACCCTGCCTGTCCCTAATATTTTTGAATTGCTTTGCGACAGTGGGAGAAATCAACAATGAAACTGTTGACTAAACTTGTATTTAGTCTTCACATCCTTTAGGAAACACAATACTGCAGGCCTCTGAAAGCAAATTAGGATGGCAGAGCGGCGTGTAGCACCATCACAGGAATGCTCTCACATGCAACAGATGAGGCACTCCATTCTCATCTTTTTCACATTTAAAAACACAGCATGTTTTATGCTTCATCTCATCGCTTTGCCTTCTAAGCCAAGGCCAGCAAGCTAGTCATGCCAGAAAGGAGGACCAGTGCAGGGGTACTTTGCCACCTCTCATTCTTCCAAATGTTTTAATTTGTGGAGTCCCTTTTACTAATAAAATGTTCATGTACATATATTAAAGGAAAATATGGGCCAATCCATTAAGCTACAGACAAAAATAGCATGAAAGGCATGGAGCCTTTCACATCTAGATCACTGATCTGTGCTTAACCCGAGTCATGACCAAGAGCCATTTACTCATCTTCATGAATTGAGTGATAGAAAAACTTCTTTCTGAGAGGCAGAGATCTCAGAGCAAGGAAAATTAGATTTAGTAACTCCACAATAAATCTCCTTCAGACTGCCAAAGCACAAAGACCAAGCAACACAAGCATGGCTCTGGACCTGCTGGCAGAATTACAGCTTGGAGCTGTGACCACCTGAGGACATGCCCTCAGCCATCCCACCCGTAACATCACACAGAAAAGGCAGAGGCGGGGGAGGAAGCACCAGAGACTAAATCCAGTCAATCTATAATTGTGGCTTCAGACTGCAAAATGGCTTACAAATTTATCACAGGGCTGGTAAATACAACAGAGTCTTTCCAGAATCAGCCTCCTACAGAGGTCAGAGACACCAACAGATGCCTAATTCTTCTGGCTTCAGCATGAAAGCTGCCTTTTTTCCATAAACGACCAAGATCATTGCAACTGAAACCAGAATATTCAGGAGTTTGTAGCCATAATCCATACATAATCTAGATTTTCCCCCATGGCCCTCTCTAGAAGTAACACAGAAAATCACAGAATGTCAGGCCAGAAGGGACCTCAAAAGATCATCTAGTCCAACCCCCCTGCCAGAGCAGGATCACCTACACTAGATCACACAGGAACACGTCCAGGTGGGTTTTGAATATCTCCAAAGAGGGAGACTCCACAACCCCCCTGGGCAGCCTGTTCCAGTGTCTGTCACCCTCACAGCAAAAAAGTTCCTCCTCATGTTTACATGGAGCTTCCTATGCCTCAGCTTCCACCCATTGCCCCTTGTCCTGTCAACAGGGATCACCGAGAAGATCCTGGCTCCATCCTCCTGACACTCACTCTTTGTATATTTATAAACATTGATGAAGTCACCCCTCAGTCTTCTTTTCTCCAAGCTAAAAAGCCCCAGCTCCCTCAGTCTTTCCTCATAAGAAAGATGCTCCACTCCCTTAATCATCTT